>ONZH01006430.1:20000-272084 GCA_900303285.1 Rhinella marina | reverse complement strand
AGCAACAGAAAAAAAATAAAAATGAGAATCGGCCATTATGATTTTTTACCAGCTTACACTGTCGCCATATTTTAATAGTACAAACATTGGGGTACGTGGCGATGCCCATTATGTTTATTTTTTTAAAATTTATTCTGGGGAAAGGGGGGGGGGGTATCTTGAATTTTTAATTTAATATTAATTAAATAATAATTTAATATTAAAAAATATTTTTAATATTTAAAAAAAAAACATCTTCAGATTGCCGTTTCTGGAATTAACCCCTTCGCGCCCCAGCGCTGGGCGATGCGGGGCACATGACGCCCGCTCGCGGGTGCGGCGGGGCGTCATGGCCGGCAAGTCTCTGCTGTTTCTAACAGCAGAGACTTGCCGCTACTTACCTCCATCGGCGGGCGTCTTCCTGGGAGCCTAGATGCCGTGATCACGGCATCTAGTTGCGTCTCGACCCGGAAGCATTCGCTTCCGGGGTGGTGTACAGACACCCCGTGTGGCCAATCGGGGTGTCTGTACACCATATGAAAACTCTAATCCTCGCTGGTGAGGATTACAGTTTTCAAAGTGCAATGATGGCAGGCCAGGATAAGAAATGAGCAATTCTTGGATTTCTGAGTCTATAAAATCCAGAATTGCTCATAAAGAAAAAAAAAAAGCCACAATATATAAGCCCATATTTGACCTTTCAAATAGTAGAAAAAATTTTTTTTTAAAAAGTTAAAAAATATATAAAAATAAAAAAAGATATAAAAGTTCAAATCACCCCCCCTTTCCGTATAATTAAAAAATAAATACCTAAATAACAATAAATATAGACATCATGGGTATCACCGTGACTGAAAACGCCCGTACTTTTAAAATATTAAAAAAAAATTCCAATACGGCGAATTGTGCGGCGGAAAAAAGCGTCCAAATGGCGATTTGCCGTTTTTTGTCACTTTTTTTTCTAAAAAAAAATTAAATAAAAAGTGATCAAAAGGTCATACACACCCAGAATGGTATCAATAAAAACTTCAGATCGTCCCGCAAAAAATGAGCCCCCATACAGCTCTGTACACATAAATACCAAAAAGTTATAGGGGTCAAGATTTGACAAGGAAAAAAAAAAAAAAAAAAGGGCAACTTTCTAATTATTTTATCACTATGAAAATATGAAAACGCAGGAAAAACTATACATATTAGGTATTGCCGGATTCGTACTGACCAGTAGAATGAAAGTAGCGGATTAGTTTTAATGCACATCGAACGCTGTAAATAAGAAACCCGTAGAACTGTAGCGGAATAGCGTTTTCTTTGCAATTTCACCCGGTTTGGAATTTTTTTCCCGCTTCCCACTACACCATATGCAATATTAAATGGTGGCGTTGGAAAGTACAACTTGTCCTGCAAAAAATAAGCCCTCATACAGCTATGTGAACAGAAAAATAAAAGAGTTATGGCTGTTTGAAGGCAGGGAGCGCAAAACGAAAATGCATAACCGAAAAAACCTCCGAGCGCGAAAGGGTTAAATACATTGCTAAATAAAAAAAATTCTGTTTAAAATAGCAGAAACCCTGCAGCTAAGGCACCTTCTGCACTCGTACGCGGGTGCCATTTTTAAAGACCAGACTTGTACGGCGGAGGTCCAGAAAGGGTTAAAATATGGCTTTAAATCAAATACCAGTAAATACCCTAATGGAAAAAAAAAATTCACTAAGAACACACCTACACTACTCACAAAAAGTTAGGGATATTTGGCCTGTGGGTGAAATGTCAGGATGAACCTAAAATGCCCTCTAACCTTTACAGGAGAACTTAATGTGACCTTCTCTAAACTTTTGAATGCACATGTCCAACTCTTCAGTGTTTCAGTACTTTTGGTATTTTCAGTGCTATTGGTATTTAAACAGTCCTCCTCATCATGCTGTTCACATTTTGACATCATGAGACCCAAGATGGCACCTAAGAATTGATAATGGTACCTCGCTATCGTGAGGCTTCAAGTAGGATGTTCTGAGATGGAAGTGGCCACTGAGCTTAGAATGTCAGAGAGTGTCATCAGCAGGTTGTATCAGAGATACAGAGAGACTGGAAGAGTCACAGAAAGGCAGAGAAATGGACATCCTTTGGGAACATTCCACACTGAAGACAGCTTCATTGTTAGAGATGAGCGAGTAGTGAAATATTCGAAAGTTCGAAATTCGATTCGAATAGACCGCGAAATTCGACTATTCGACCGAATATCGAATCCCATTAAAGTCTATGGGAAAAAAATGCTCGCCACTTGGAAATCTCAATTCGACCACTTGGAGGTCACCAAGTCCACCCTGGAACCTCAGAAAAGGATGCCAACACTGCTGGAATGCAACTGGGACAGCAGGGGAAGCATGTCTGGGTGCATATAACGCGCCCAAGTCGCACTATTACGCCACTATCACAGCCTCTCAACAATACACTCCAAAGACAATCTAATCTCTCTGTAAAGTGAGACCATACAAGGAAACCTTCTTTCCTCTACATTGCCATGGACCCCAAGCCAAACTAGACAAAAAAGAAGATGAAATTCTGCACCCCTTAAAATCACGTTGCCTATGACAACCACAGATGGCATAGGCAAGGGGGAAAGCAAATAGACCCCACCCCTAATTGTCATTGTGTGTGTGTGTGAAATGTGGTCAGACATGTCTTCTTTAAAATGTAAAAACAACTCAAACACATGCAGAAGCCTTAAAATGCCCAAATTGTTGGCGCTAGAGATATCAGTGACCCGACCTGGCCCAGTGTCATGTCTAGCAGGTAAAGCAGTGGGGATGTGGAGGGATGCGTAGGACCGCAAAAGGCAGGAAGAGGCCGTGGGCTGGCCAGAGGCTCATGGAAAATTATGTGGAGGCCCAAGAGGTGAGACCCGTTAAAAATTGTGTGGAGGCTAAAGAGGTGAGACCTCTTAAAAATTGTTTGTAGGCCCAAGAAGTGAGACCTAAAAGATTTTGTGGAGGCCCAAGAGGTGAGACCTCAAAGATTTTGTGGAGGCCCAAGAGGTGAGACCTCTTAAAGATTTTGTGGAGGCCCAAGAGGTGAGACCTCTTAAAGATTTTGTGGAGGCCCAAGAGGTGAGACCTCTTAAAGATTTTGTGGAGGCCCAAGAGGTGAGACCTCTTTAAAATTATGTGGAGGCCCAAGAAGTGAGACCTAAAAGATTTTGTGGAGGCCCAAGAGGTGAGACCTCTTAAAGATTTTGTGGAGGCCCAAGAGGTGAGACCTCTTAAAGATTTTGTGGAGGCCCAAGAGGTGAGACCTCTTAAAGATTTTGTGCAGGCCCAAGAGGTGAGACCTCTTTAAAATTATGTGGAGGCCCAAGAGGTGAGACCTCTTAAAGATTTGTGGAGGCCCAAGAGGTGAGACCTCTTAAAGATTTTGTGCAGGCCCAAGAGGTGAGACCTCTTAAAGATTTTGTGGAGGCCAAGAGGTGAGACCTCTTAAAGATTTTGTGGAGGCCCAAGAGGTGAGACCTCTTAAAAATTATGTGGAGGCCCAATAGGTGAGACCTCTTAAAAATTATGTGGAGGCCCAAGAGGTGAGACCTCTTAAAAATTATGTGGAGGCCCAAGAGGTGAGACCTCTTAAACATTTTGTGGAGGCCCAAGAGGTGAGACCTCTTAAAAATTATGTGGAGGCCCAAGAGGTGAGACCTCTTAAAAATTATGTGGAGGCCCAAGAGGTGAGACCTCTTAAACATTTTGTGCAGGCCCAAGAGGTGAGACCTCTTAAAAATTATGTGGAGGCCCAAGAGGTGAGACCTCTTAAACATTTTGTGCAGGCCCAAGAGGTGAGACCTCTTAAAAATTATGTGGAGGCCCAAGAGGTGAGACCTCTTAAAAATTATGTGGAGGCCCAAGAGGTGAGCCATAAACATATACATTTTTCTTATTTACGGAGCAATTCTACGGCGGTTAAGGAGGAGGAGGAGGAGGTGGAGGAGGAAATGGCACTTCATACAGATGGCACTTCACTTTTGGCTGCTTTCCACGGTTGGAGAAGCAAAGTCCGGGTCAATCCACTTGCTGTTCATTTTGATTAGCGTCAGCCTGTCCGCACTGTCGGTTGACAGGCGGCTGCGCTTATCGGTTATAATGCCCCCGGCTGCGCTGAACACCCTTTCTGATAGCACGCTGGCGGCAGGGCAGGCAAGCACCTCCAAGGCGTACAGGGACAGTTCCAGCCACGTGTCCAACTTGGAGACCCAGTAAGTGTAGGACGCCGAGGGATCGGGGAGGACAGGGTTACGGTCTGCCAGGTACTCCCGCAACATCCGCCGATACTTGTCCCTCCTGCTGATAGCGGGCCCCGCAGTGATGGAAGTTGCACGAGGGGGTGCCATGAACGTGTCCCACACCTTGGAGAGTGTTCCCCTGGTGGCTGTGGGCCTGATTGATGTTGTGGGACTCTGGGAGACCCTCTCCTCTCTGCCGCCAGCGATGGTGGGTGGGAAAATCTCCATCATGTTCTGCACGAGTTCCCTCTGGTATTCCAGCAATCGATTCGTCCTCTCCTCTACCGGAATAAAAGAGGAGACGTTATCTTTATACCGGGGGTCCAGGAGTGCGAAGACCCAGTACAGTTTGTTCTCCACTATCCGGACAACACGTGTGTCCCGGGAAAAGCAGCCCAGCATGAAGTCAGCCATGTGTGCCAGACTCTGAATAGGCATGACCTCACTGCCCCCACCAGAAGGATCACTTGCCATTTCCTCCTCTTCCTCTTCCGCCTCCTCTCCGCCCCATCCGCGCTGAACCAATGGGACGCACACAGCCTGACTGCTACCCTCGCCGCCAGCATCCTCCTCCTCTTCCACAGCCACCTCCACGTCGTCCTCCTCCTCATCCTCCTCCTCCTGCAACTGCCACCGTGAAGCAGACAAAAGTGTGGTCTGACTGTGTAGCTCCGTTGCGTCTCCTCCTACCCCCGTCTCCTCTGCGTGCAATGCGTTCTCCCTTATTGCGATGAGCGATTCTTTAAGGACGCCTAGGAGCGGGATGGTTACGCTCACTATAGCGTCCTCGCTGCTGACCTTCTTGGTGGACTCCTCAAAGATACGCAGTACATCGCATATGTCTGCCATCCATGGCCACTCGTGGTTGGCAAACTGAGGGAGCTGAGTTGGAGGCACGCGTGGATTCATTATCTGGTACTCCATCAATGCTCTCTGCTGCTCACACACCCTGGCCAACATGGAATAGGTGGAATTCCAGCGAGTGGGCAGGTCGCACAACAGCCGATGTTCAGGCAAATGGAGGCGTTGCTGGAGTTTTTTTAAGCTAGCAGCAGCTACAGTTGACTTACGAAAGTGAGCGCACAAGCGCCGCACTTTCACCAGTAGCTCTGCCAGGTTGGGGTAAGTCTTCAGAAAATTTTTGGACTACCAGATTAAAAACGTGGGCCAGGCATGGTACGTGATTGAGTTCGGCAAGCTCCAGAGCCGCCACCAGGTTACGGCCGTTATCGCACACGACCATGCCTGGTCCTAGCTGCAGCGGCGACAGCCACATCTCCGTCTGCTGCAATATGGCGTCCCTCACCTCTGGGGCGCTGTGCTTCCTGTCGCCCAAGCTGATGAGCTTTAGCACCGCCTGCTGACGTCTCCCCGCGCCAGTGCTGCAACGCTTCCAGCTAGCGGCTGAGGGAGATGTTAAGGCACAGGAGGAGGAGGAGGAGGAGGAGGAGGAGGGGGTTTATCAGAACCCATGCTGGCAATCTTGGGCGGGGGTGGTAGGTAGGCCGTCTCTGTTTGCGACCCCGTCCCCGCTTCCACTACATTCACCCAGTGTGCCGTCAAAGAGATGTAGCGTCCCTGGCCGCAAGCGCTTGTCCACGAGTCGGTGGTCAAGTGGACCTTTGCGCTGACTGCGTACCTCAGGGCCCGCCTGATGTTACGCGACACGTGCTGGTGCAGGGCGGGGACGGCACTCCGGGAAAAGTAGTGGCGGCTAGGGACGGAATAGCGAGGTGCGGCAGCCGCCATCAGGTCGCGGAAGGCCTGCGTCTCCACAAGCCTAAACGGCAACATCTCCAGGGCCAGCAGTTTGGAGATGTGGGAGTTTAAGGCTTGGGGGTGACTCGAGGCGTACTTCCGCCTGCGGTCGAACGCCTGCGAGATGGACAGTTGTTGGGACGAGGAGTGTGAAGGTGCAGGCGAAGAGGCGGGGGAAGGGGAGGCTGAAGGAGAAGGCCCCAAAGTAGCCGAGGCAGAGGCAGATGTGGAGGTGTCCTGGCTGGAGGTCTGGACCGCAGTGGCAGCACACAACAAAGGGGAAGAGGCAGTGGCAGCAGGACCGGGCGCAGGTTGTATTGCGTTTGCTCTCTCCCACTCAGCCCAGTGCTTGACTTCCAAGTGACGCCGCATGCCTGAGGTGGTCAGATTGCTCTTCTCAGAGCCCCTACTCAGTTTTGAGTGGCAGAGTGTGCAAACCGCGCTCAGTTTGTCATCCGCACAAACATTAAAAAATCTCCACACCACAGAAGTACGAGGCCTCGATGGGGGAGCTTCACGCGACTGCCCGCTGCCGGGAACAGCTTCGGCCGTGCTGGCTGTGGCCTCACTACTCTGTCTGGACATCCCTCTGCCTCTGGACATCCCTCTGCCTGTGGACATCCCTCTGCCAGTGGACATCCCTCTGCCTGTGGACATCCCTCTGCCTCTGGACATCCCTCTGCCTCTGGACATCCCTCTGCCTCTGGACATCCCTCTGCCTCTTGCTGCCTTTTTCGGTGCTGCGCAGACCACCACCTCTCCACTGCTTTCCCCGCTGGACATCACCCCTGGCCAAGTGGGGTCGGTCATTTCGTCATCCACCACCTCCTCTTCCTCACTCTGCTCCTCCTCCTGCCCACTGGACATTCCAACAGCCTCCCTTGATGGCAACTGCGTCTCATCATCATCATCGCTCATGATAACAGATGCTGGTTCAGGGTCCACATCAGCAGGAGATGGCGAAAACTCAAGTGTTTGGGCATCACTACAAACAAATTCCTCTGCTAGCTCCTGGGATTCTTCCGGCACATCTGAAAAAGGACCCGAAAAGAGCTCCTGGGAGGGGTCAAGGGTGGGATGACTCTGTTGGCCAGGTGTGGAGGAAGGAGGGTCAGAGTGAGACTGTGTGGATCACTGGCTGGTGGACAACTGTGTGGAAGCGCTATCGGCTATCCATTGCACCACCTGTTCAACCTGCTCAGGCCTCAACAGCGGTGTAACTCGCCCCCTGCTTAACTGTCCCATAAAGGCAGGGATTCTGGATGAGTGTGATCCTGGCTGACCCTCACCAGCACGCATTGTATCCCCACTGGCTTCAACAAGGCCACCAACAGCATTTCCGCGCCCCCGTCCTCGTCCACGTCCGATTCCGCTAGCCCCCCTCCGCATTTTATTTTTTTTTTGTTGCAAATACAATATTTGGGTATATAATTAGGTATGTGAAATAATTTAGCAAGAGAACGCACAGTACAGTGGCCTATTAAAAGGCCTAGATATTGTATATTTCAAGGTACACAGCCGTGTAGTAACAGAACAGACGGTGGGTATTTACACCAGGTATGTGAGATAATTTAGCAAGAGAACGCACAGTACAGTGGCCTATTAAAATGCCTAGATATTGTATATTTCAAAGTACACAGCCGTGTAGTAACAGAACAGACGGTGGGTATTTACACCAGGTATGTGAGATAATTTAACAAGAGAACGCACAGTACAGTGGCCTATTAAAATGCCTAGATATTGTATATTTCAAAGTACACAGCCGTGTAGTAACAGAACAGACGGTGGGTATTTACACCAGGTATGTGAGATAATTTAGCAAGAGAACGCACAGTACAGTGGCCTATTAAAATGCCTAGATATTGTATATTTCAAAGTACACAGCCGTGTAGTAACAGAACAGACGGTGGGTATTTACACCAGGTATGTGAGATAATTTAGCAAGAGAACGCACAGTACAGTGGCCTATTAAAATGCCTAGATATTGTATATTTCAAAGTACACAGCCGTGTAGTAACAGAACAGACGGTGGGTATTTACACCAGGTATGTGAGATAATTTAGCAAGAGAACGCACAGTACAGTGGCCTATTAAAATGCCTAGATATTGTATATTTCAAAGTACACAGCCGTGTAGTAACAGAACAGACGGTGGGTATTTACACCAGGTATGTGAGATAATTTAGCAAGAGAACGCACAGTACAGTGGCCTATTAAAATGCCTAGATATTGTATATTTCAAAGTACACAGCCGTGTAGTAACAGAACAGACGGTGGGTATTTACACCAGGTATGTGAGATAATTTAGCAAGAGAACGCACAGTACAGTGGCCTATTAAAATGCCTAGATATTGTATATTTCAAAGTACACAGCCGTGTAGTAACAGAACAGACGGTGGGTATTTACACCAGGTATGTGAGATAATTTAGCAAGAGAACGCACAGTACAGTGGCCTATTAAAATGCCTAGATATTGTATATTTCAAAGTACACAGCCGTGTAGTAACAGAACAGACGGTGGGTATTTACACCAGGTATGTGAGATAATTTAACAAGAGAACGCACAGTACAGTGGCCTATTAAAATGCCTAGATATTGTATATTTCAAAGTACACAGCCGTGTAGTAACAGAACAGACGGTGGGTATTTACACCAGGTATGTGAGATAATTTAGCAAGAGAACGCACAGTACAGTGGCCTATTAAAATGCCTAGATATTGTATATTTCAAAGTACACAGCCGTGTAGTAACAGAACAGACGGTGGGTATTTACACCAGGTATGTGAGATAATTTAACAAGAGAACGCACAGTACAGTGGCCTATTAAAATGCCTAGATATTGTATATTTCAAAGTACACAGCCGTGTAGTAACAGAACAGACGGTGGGTATTTACACCAGGTATGTGAGATAATTTAGCAAGAGAACGCACAGTACAGTGGCCTATTAAAATGCCTAGATATTGTATATTTCAAAGTACACAGCCGTGTAGTAACAGAACAGACGGTGGGTATTTACACCAGGTATGTGAGATAATTTAGCAAGAGAACGCACAGTACAGTGGCCTATTAAAATGCCTAGATATTGTATATTTCAAAGTACACAGCCGTGTAGTAACAGAACAGACGGTGGGTATTTACACCAGGTATGTGAGATAATTTAGCAAGAGAACGCACAGTACAGTGGCCTATTAAAATGCCTAGATATTGTATATTTCAAAGTACACAGCCGTGTAGTAACAGAACAGACGGTGGGTATTTACACCAGGTATGTGAGATAATTTAGCAAGAGAACGCACAGTACAGTGGCCTATTAAAATGCCTAGATATTGTATATTTCAAAGTACACAGCCGTGTAGTAACTGAACAGACGGTGGGTATTTACACCAGGTATGTGAGATAATTTAGCAAGAGAACGCACAGTACAGTGGCCTATTAAAATGCCTAGATATTGTATATTTCAAAGTACACAGCCGTGTAGTAACTGAACAGACGGTGGGTATTTACACCAGGTATGTGAGATAATTTAGCAAGAGAACGCACAGTACAGTGGCCTATTAAAATGCCTAGATATTGTATATTTCAAAGTACACAGCCGTGTAGTAACAGAACAGACGGTGGGTATTTACACCAGGTATGTGAGATAATTTAGCAAGAGAACGCACAGTACAGTGGCCTATTAAAATGCCTAGATATTGTATATTTCAAAGTACACAGCCGTGTAGTAACTGAACAGACGGTGGGTATTTACACCAGGTATTTGAGATAATTTAGCAAGAGAACGCACAGTACAGTGGCCTATTAAAATGCCTAGATATTGTATATTTCAAAGTACACAGCCGTGTAGTAACAGAACAGACGGTGGGTATTTACACCAGGTATGTGAGATAATTTAGCAAGAGAACGCACAGTACAGTGGCCTATTAAAATGCCTAGATATTGTATATTTCAAGGTACACAGCCGTGTACTAACTGAACAGACGGTGGGTATTTACACCTGGTATACAAAAAGGGTATTGCAGGCACACAGAACCCAGAACACTAGAGCCAAATAAACTGTATTTAAAAAAATAAAATAAAATTCACAGCCGTATACTGCCAGATCAGATGGTGCATATACACACTAGTTATATAACAGGGTTTTTCAGCCAAAAAGAACGCTGAACAGTAGTGCCAAATATAGTTTGGTATGTAGCAGAGCACCTAATACACCACTAATGGCTCTCTCTGTCCCTACTCCAGCAGCTATCCCTGAATACGGCAGCCGTTCTCTGTAAAGTGTATCTTGTAGTAAAGCTATCACTGTAGTGCACTATAGTAGCCCTGATAAGGGCTTTTAATCACGCTCCTGCCTGTCCAACTGCTAAAACCTGTCTGTCCCTTCTCCAGCCTCTGTCCCTGACTAAGTTCACGCAGCATATGCGTACGAGCAGGAAGAGCTGAGTTTTTAATATTCGAGGTCACATGGTTTTTCCAGCCAATCCATGTAGACGCTGTTTTCGCGCTGCCAGCGTGCTCAGCGTGCCTGTCATACCCCCCCTGCATGTTGATTGGTGGAAAAAGAGCGCCAGGGAAGTTGGGAGGGGAAACGAATTCTAAGTGCGCCATCGCCGTTATACTCGATTGAAATCGAGTATGCCGAATAGCGTAGTATTCGATCGAATACCGGCTCGATCGAACACTACTCGCTCATCTCTATTCATTGTGAACAATGCCCTGCAGAACCAGATGATGAATGCCACACAACTCCAGGCACATTTAAGGGAGAAAGGCACCCAAGTGTCACGTTAGACCATTGGAAACTGTTTACATCAGCGTGTTCTGCATGCTAGACGACATGCAAGGGTGCCTGACCAAAGGCGTCATTGTCTTGGATGGGCCAGAGAACATCTACGATGGACGAGGGACCAGTGGACCTCAGTGCTGTTCACTGATGAAAGTCGATTCATGCTGAGCAGAAATGATGGCCAACAATGATGTTAGAGACGTCAAGGAGAGCACTCTGCATCAGTCACTGTTGTCACCAGACGAGCCTTTGGTGGTGGTGGTGTTACAGTGTGGGCAGGTCTGTCTAGTCAATACAGAACTGCCCCCACTGTAACATCATTAATCCAGTCATTGTGCCTCTGCATGAACAACCCAGACCTAATTTCATCTTCATGGAGGACACTGCTCCAGCTCATCGAGGTCGCATCATTAGGCAATGGCTGCTGGAGACTGGGGGACCTCAAATGGAGTGGCTGCACTTTCTCCAGACCTGAATCCCAATTAAAACCTATGGAATCAGCTGAGTTGCTGTGTAGAGGCTCCTAACTCTGTACCCCAGAACCTCAATGACCTGAGGGCTGCCCTTCAAGAAGAGTGGGACACCATGCCTCAGCAGACAATAAGTCAACTTGTGAACAGCAAGCATTTTAGACACCGGTCTTAATAAGCCCCTGCACTGGTGGATCTGCCGAAGTTATGTAGAGGCACCGGCCTCTACATAACTACTACGTATCGAGTTCTGGTGTAAATCTATGCCAGCTTCCCTGCTGTCTTACCTTTACACCATTTTGTACGTCTATAACAGGTGTAGAATGTTATGAATGAGACGGGTCTGCCGGCCCCTCCCCTTTCCCGCCCATGCCATGTCTACTTTTTTAGACCTGGTGTGAGTGCGGAAAAGTCACAAATTGTGGCACCACAATATGTGCCAGAAGTACACCTAATATAGGCGTATTTCTGATCATAAATCACCCCTATAATGTCCAAATACAGTAATACAGCATGTATGACAAACATACGAACACTACCACGGCCTACATAATAATACCATGCCCTGAACACTATAGCCATACAATGCCAAATAACAACAATACATACTTAAAAAATACACGTACCATATAGTGCCTACATAATCAACCCAGCAATGTCCATATAATGTCCAAATAACTAATTAGTAGTGCAAATATACTAACATCTTATAACCCCTACATAATACCATACCATGAACACACAAGAGAACCACATAATGCATGAATAATAGTAATACACCGTACACATATACTAATGTTATACAGTGCCTAAACACTAATACCATACCCTGAACACACAAGAACAGTATGATAAATAACAGTAATATATAGTGCAAAAATACCAACTCCATATAGTTCCTACATAATAGTACCATACCCTGTAGACACAGAGCGCCACATAATCCTTGAATGATACTAATATACAGTGCAAATATACTATTGTACGGTGCTTACATACTAATACCATACCCTGAACACACGAGAACCATTTTAATATATAACAGTAATATACAGTGCAAAAATACTAACACCATATAGTGCTTACATAAAAGTACTATACCCTGCACACACAAGAGAGTCACATAAAGCCCGAATAAGGGCTTATGCACATGGCCGTTGATTGGCCGTTCCGTGCACTGGGGACCGCAATTTGCACGGGCAACATCCATGCAGATTCTGCAGACGGATCCAGAACCCATTTGACTTAAAAGGGTCCGTGGTTCATCTGCACTGCAAAAACGTAGTGCCTCTGTTCTGCACCGCACCTTCCGGATTGCGGACCCATTCAAGTGAATGGGTCCGCATCTGTGAAGCGGGGTGCACACGGCCAGTGCCCGCATATTGCGGACCACAGAACGGACACGGCTGGGCAACAGCCGTGTGCATGAGCTCTAATAGTAATATGCAGTGCAGATATACTAAGATCATGCAGTGCCTACATACTAACACATACCCTGAACACACGAGAACCATATAACAGTAATATATAGTGCAAACATACCAACACCATATAGTGCCTACATAATAGTACCATACCCTGCACACACAAGAGAGACACATAATGCCTGAATAATGGTAATATAAAGTGCAGATATACTAATATTACACAGTGCCTACATATTATAAGGGGTGGTAGTGTTGCCTAAACATTAAGGGGGAGATTTATCAAACTGGTGTAAAGCAGAACTGGCTTAGTTGCCCATAGCAACCAATCAGATTCAGCCTTTCATTTTTCACAGCTCCTTTGGAAAATGAAAGGTGGAATCTGATTGGTTGCTATAGGCAACTAGGGGAGTTCTACTCTACACCAGTTTGATAAATCTCCCCCTAAGTACTCGTCTTGTTTCACGCCCTAGCGCCTTGCTGCTGCTCCATACATAGGAGTCATTAGCGCTTACACATCAGCAGTTATCACCCAGATAACGCATCTATAACATGAGCTGTACCGAGGCCTTATCTTCCCGGCCTTCATCTCCTCGCCCTAGGCCTGAACACCCTGTAACTGCCTGGCAGATGCAGACCAGAAAAGAGATCATATCAGGATCCCACCACGATACGGACGCTCGTGATAATGTTCTGAGAATCACTCGCACAATCAGCTCATCAATCTGCATGCGCCAAACCGAAAGAGCCTTGTGACTATCAGTATGCTGCCTGAACAAGATCACACAGATGTAGCAGAGCCGAGTTTGTCAATTCTCCATATCGAAGACCTCACTTTGAGAAAACACCATAAGACAAACTCGGCACAGCTACACCACTTCAGCATAGATGAAGCAGAGCGGTATTTGTCAAACAGGAGTGTGCACAGGGCAGAATTACATAATATAGTGAATAATACGTTTCCTGCTGTGAAGTAAATGGAAGCTGCTGAGAGGCTCTGTGGCTTTATACTGCAAGACATCAAACATGGCTAGGGCTTTTACGCAGAAGAACAGTTTATTTTTTTTTATTATAATTCATAAACGTGAGACAATTTCACCGTAATGATGTCTTTCTGGCTTATTATGGTGTCCATTAAGAGCATTCTAGGTTAAAAAGAAAAGTTTTGCATTTCGATCAAGTTTTTTCGTTATCATTTAAAGGGACAGGCACATCAAGAATTGTATTTATGTAGAAAATGATAACTAATAAACAAATAATAAAAGAATGAAAGAAATAAAATATACCGGTAAGTCCTTTAAGGCAGTGGTCCCCAACCTCTTTTGCACCAAGGACCGGTTTCTCGCTAGACAATTTCCCCAGGGCCCGGGGGAGGGGGGTTTGGGGTTGGATGGGAAGGGGGGAAGGTTGCTGTCAGCGCTGACTGATTCACGCAAGGTGCATATTAAAATACGGTATATAAATATAATATAAAATGCCCCTATACAGAGCCCCCCATATAAAATACCCCTTCTTTGTGGCCTCAGTAGATGCCCCTACAGTGCCCCAAATAATGTGCCAGTGAGAAGTGCCCCCATAGATGCCCCCACGGTGCCCCCCAATAATATACCAGTAAAAAGTGCCCCCACAGTGCCCCCAATAACGTGCCAGTAAAAAGTGCCCCCATAGATGCCCCCACAGTGACCCCCAATAATTTGCCAATAAGTGCCTCATAGATGCCCCCAATAATAAACCAATAAGAAGTGCCCCCCATATCATGTGCCAGTAAGAAGTGTCCCTCTCCTGTACAAAACAAAGATAAATAAACACATATACTTACCTCTTTGCCCCTTTCAGCGATGCGATGCAGGCCTCTTCCGGTCTGTGTCCTGCACTGTACAGCTCAGGACACGCAATGACGTCATCGCGCCGCCTGAGCCGGCCTCTGATAGGTTACAGGCACTAGGCCTGCAGCCTATCAGAGGAACGGGCAGGGAAGAAGCTTCTCCCTCCCCTGCCCCGCAGCACAGGTATTTGTATCGCTGTCCTGAGGATGGCGATGTAGATGACTATGGAGATGAGCGCTTCCACAATGGAAGTGCTCATCTCCCTGTCCCCCGCCGCTGCCGCACCGAGTGGTGACTGGGGCCCGGCAAACATCCATTCAGGGCCCGGTCCTGGGCTGCGGACTGGTGGTTGGGGACTGCTGCTTTAAGGGTCTCTCTGGTGTTTTATATTGATGGCCTGTCCTAAGGACTGGACATCAATATTAAAGGGGTTTCCAAGATTTTGAAATTGATGGGCTGCAATATCTGATTGGTGGAGGTCCGAATACAAGAACCCCCCACCCATCACCTGTTAAAAGGGGTCATAGAGCTCCGGTGAGCTCTTAGGCCTCTTCACAAACCAGTGACGTCACATTCATCGGCCACATAGTCTAGTTTGAGCTCAGTCCCATTCAAGTGAATGGGCCTAAGCTGCAAACCAAGCACAGATGCTATACAATGTAGGGCGCTGTGCTTCGTAAATTGTCAGGAGGCCACAGAGTGCCATAGCCTCTTCAAACAGCTGATCGGTGTGGAGAACCGGAAGTCAGAATCCCACAGATCACATACTGATTACTTATCCTGAAAATAGGCCATCAAAATCCTGGACAACTCGTTAAAGGGGTTTTCTTATCCGAGACAATAAGGGCATATCACTAGGATATGCCCCCAATGTCTGATCGCGGTGGGACCCACACCTATCTTCTAAACGGAGCCCCGAAAGTGGTGGAGGGTCCACTGCACATGCGCAGCCGCCCTTGATTTATTTCTGTGGGGCAGCTGAAAATAGAGGAGCGTTATTTCCATCGGGCCCATAGAAGTGAATGGGAGTGGTGGCCGGTGGGGACAGCGCTTGGTGGTGGCCGGACCAGAGTCCTCTAGCTACCACTTTGCGGGGCTCCGTTATCGATATACTGTAGGTACATATGAGACAACGGGGCCATGTACTAGCGATAGGTACGGCAACATGGGCTGGATTTTTACACATCAGAACTTCCACTGTGGATCTTCCGAAATTCTGCAGGGGAAATTCCAGTGCGGATTTGTTTCTGATTTGCTGCAAATTTCACCCTAAGGATATCTGGAATGGAAATCCGGAGCATATGGTTTTTTTGCAGCGTGTCGCTGAGATGTTAAATGTCATCCACTTTGTAGGCCCTGTAAACTGCTGCGGATTTGCTGCACACAAATCCATGATAGCAAATTGGTAACACATCTGTCCCGTGTGGTCATATCTATGTAGATTTATGGCGACATGTGCTACAGGCGGATTCTGCTGCAGATTCACTGTGGATTTTACCCCCAATACATCAAAAGGGATAAAATATTCGGTGTAAATCTGCTGCAGTACTGTAATGCCTCCTGCACACAACTGTATTCGTTTTGCGGTCGCGGTCCACAATTTTTGAAAACCCATCGACTTCAATAGGTCTGTGGTCTGCATTCCCCAACAGAGTCAAATACCACAGTCCATCGCAAAATACAGCCCCAAAAACTTCCACTGGCCGGCCCTGAGGAGGGCTCAGGCGGCCCCCCGGGTATCGGCCCACCTGGAAATTTCCCTGTAAGGTCTATGGCTAGGGGCGTACATAGAAATCATTGGGCCCCATAGCAAGAATCTGAATGGGGCCCCTAACCCCGCCCACTACCCCAGCCCATCCCACATGCTACCCTGGCTCCTCCCATGCCACACCCCCATTTGCCAATAAAGAAATGTATATGAGCTACTGATTTATTTATTTTTTAAATTAAGGAGACGTTATACTGAATGGGGCAGCCACAAGGATGGATTATACTGTATACTATACAGCAAGGTGTACGGATTATACTGTATACTATACGGCATGGTGTAGGGATTATACTGTATACTATACGGCATGGTGTAGCGATTATACTGTATACTATACGGCATGGTGTAAGGATTATACTGTATACTATACGGCATGGTGTAAGGATTATACTGTATACTATACAGCATGGTGTAAGGATTATACTGTATACTATACAGCATGGTGTAAGGATTATACTGTATACTATACAGCATGGTGTACGGATTATACTGTATACTATACAGCATGGTGTACGGATTATACTATATACTATACAGCATGGTGTACGGACTATACTGTATACTATACAGCATGGTGTACGGACTATACTGTATACTATACAGCATGGTGTACGGATTATACTGTATACTATACAGCATGGTGTACGGATTATACTGTATACTATACAGCATGGTGTACGGATTATACTGTATACTATACAGCATGGTGTACGGATTATACTGTATATTATACAGCATGGTGTAGGGATTATACTGTATACTATACAGCATGGTGTAGGGATTATACTGTATACTATACAGCATGGTGTAGGGATTATACTGTATACTATACAGCATGGTGTAGGGATTATACTGTATACTATACAGCATGGTGTAGGGATTATACTGTATACTATACAGCATGGTGTACGGATTATACTGTATACTATACAGCATAGTGTAGGGATTATACTGTATACTATACAGCATGGTGTACGGATTATACTGTATACTATACAGCATGGTGTACGGATTATACAGTATACTATGCAGCATGGTGTAGGGATTATACTGTATACTATACAGCATGGTGTACGGATTATACAGTATACTATACAGCATGGTGTAGGGATTATACTGTATACTATACAGCATAGTGTAGGGATTATACTGTATACTATACAGCATGGTGTAGGGATTATACTGTATACTATACAGCATGGTGTACGGATTATACAGTATACTATGCAGCATGGTGTACGGATTAAACTGTATACTATACAGCATGGTGTACGGATTATACTGTATACTATACAGCATGGTGTACGGATTATACAGTATACTATGCAGCATGGTGTAGGGATTATACTGTATACTATACAGCATGGTGTACGGATTATACTGTATACTATACAGCATGGTGTACGGATTATACTGTATACTATACAGCATAGTGTAGGGATTATACTGTATACTATACAGCATGGTGTAGGGATTATACTGTATACTATACAGCATGGTGTACGGATTATACAGTATACTATGCAGCATGGTGTACGGATTAAACTGTATACTATACAGCATGGTGTATGGATTATACTGTATACTATACAGCATGGTGTATGGATTATACTGTATACTATACAGCATGGTGTAGGGATTATACTGTATACTATACAGCATGGTGTAGGGATTATACTGTATACTATACAGCATGGTGTACGGATTATACTGTATATTATACAGCATGGTGTAGGGATTATACTGTATTATACAGTATGGTGTAGGGATTATACTGTATTATACAGTATGGTGTAGGGATTATACTGTATACTATACAGCATGGTGTAGGGATTATACTGTATATTATACAGCATGGTGTAGGGATTATACTGTATTATACAGTATGGTGTAGGGATTATACTGTATTATACACAGCATGGTGTAGGGATTATACTGTATTATACACAGCATGGTGTACGGATTATACTGTATTATACAGTATGGTGTAGGGATTATACTGTATTATACAGTATGGTGTAGGGATTATACTGTATACTATACAGCATGGTGTAGGGATTATACTGTATATTATACAGCATGGTGTAGGGATTATACTGTATTATACAGTATGGTGTAGGGATTATACTGTATACTATACAGCATGGTGTATGGATTATACTGTATACTATACAGCATGGTGTATGGATTATACGGTATACTATACAGCATGGTGTAGGGATTATACTGTGTACTATACAGCATGGTGTAGGCATTATACTGTATTATACAGTATGGTGTAGGGATTATACTGTATACTATACAGCATGGTGTAGGGATTATACTGTATTATACAGTATGGTGTAGGGATTATACTGTATTATACACAGCATGGTGTAGGGATTATACTGTATTATACACAGCATGGTGTACGGATTATACTGTATTATACAGTATGGTGTATGGATTATACAATACATTGTATAGCATGGTACAGGGATTATAATATATACTGTACAACAAATGCATGGCTGTTACACCATGCCGGACAATATAACCCCTGCGCCACGCTGTACAATATACAGTATATGCATATACCCACACACATACATGAAACACATAAAAACTTACAGTTACTTGTTCTGACGCCACTCTGGAGGGGGCTGGGCCTTGGTCTTCTTCTTTCCCCTCTTGCCGCGCTGCACAGGTCCTTCCCTGTCCAGGAGCAGCAAAGCGGCATGAGGGAGGATGAGTTGCCAGCTGGGAGCGCACAGGAGCGCTCTCAGGACTTTAGAGTAAAAGTTGCAGCGGTGAGCGGGCCAGGAGAGGCCCGGAGCGCAGGGACGGGACGCATCTTAATGATGCAGAGTAGGGGGCGGGGCCTCCCGTGCGCTCCGGGCCCCCCTGTGCCGCGGGCCCCATAGCAGTGGCGTGGCCTTCTGAGGGACCCACCCTACGACATCAATTTCCACTAAGGACGGTCCCTTTAACTGACAAACTCAGCTCTGCTACATCTGCACAAGAAACCTACCATACTTCATTTTCTGCAATATTTTTTTCTTGCACTTATTTTTAGATCTATGTTAATCCCCGGCATTTTACGTTATCACAGTCACCGCATACTAACAAGTACACAACATTTTGCTGCGGGCCATTATTGCGGGCTAATTACATGTTCAAAGAACCAGTACACGCTAGCCACCTCCAAGACGTATTTATTACAGACGGCCGTCCATCTCTTCAATCACAATCAGCATTTTACGGGGGGGGGGCCGAGGAAACCCAAATCTGGTTTTACTTAAATTTTTTTTTTTTATTTCTTTGTATTATTTTTTTTTTTGCCTTTTTCTGGCTTTTTCACATCCCGTCTCCATCGGTTTTGGGATTTGATTACTTTCTGCTTGGCTCGATGTTTGAAAAAACAAACGATGTTAAGCGAGAACGAGCCGTGCTGCGCCTCAGACTTTGCTAGCAGCACCTGCATAATTTATATTTGCATTTGGGCATGATAAATGAGCACTTCTGCGAGCTCCTTATAAAATATTAAACGCGTACATTTAAAACGTTATCAGTTTTTAAAGGGATTTGACATTAGCAATGTGTAAATAACGGCGCTGGAGACGAGAGGCATTAATTACCAGCGCAAAAGCAGAAAGACGCCATAGTGCGGAGGGGGGGGGGACACGCTGAAGATGGAAGGTCGTACATACAGCCAAGCAGGGGCATTAACACCATGTTTACCTGCTTTTATTCATTATTTCCAGGGGCAGCACAACACGGAAATATTTTTTCCTATCTAAATCCTCCTACCAGTACAGGCAAATTTAGGATTGTATCGCAGCACATTTCCTTTGCGCAGTAATGCGCTTTACCATTCCCTTTATATTTGTAAGCCATACAATTTAACGAGAATAAACCACTGATCACGGTGTCGTACTCTCTGATAGTAGACAGTATCTTTCCTTTTGATTTCCATCCAGCCCAGACCACCATGACAGCTTCTCTTTGACGACTGCAGATTACTTTAACCCCACAATCCTGGAGGCAACCCCAGACCAGGCCCCTAAATACGGACCCTACACCAAGGCCCCTAATAGAGAGATCCTAGGCCCCTAAATAAATACAGACCCCCACACCAAGGCCACCAAAGACCCAAGACCACTAAATAAATTCAGAACCCAGTCCAAACCTTTTATTTTACTCTAACCTCTAAAGTGACCACAGATCAAACTCCTTAAATTCATTCACACCCCCACACCAGACAAGAAGCAAATGGGGTAAGTATTAGGAGTTTACTACTGATGGTCTATCCTCAGGATAGGCCATCAATATCTGATCAGCGGAGGTCTGAACCCCTGCACCCCGGATGATCAGCCGTTTCCTTGTAGCTCCGGCTGATCTGTCCATTGCGTAGAGCAGGGATCAGCAACCTCCGGCACTCCAGGTGTTCAGAAACTACAACTCCCAGATTGCTTCATTCACTTCTATGGGAGTTAGCTTGCTGGGAGTTGTAGTATTACAGCAGCTGGAGTGCCGAAGGTTGCTGATCCCTGGTGTAGAGGATGGAGCTGAAGTATTCACTTCAGTGGGAGCAATCCTGCAGTTACCCGCTCCGTCCAGTACAGAGTGGAGGGAGCTGTGTGGTTCCAGGACCCACCAGCAGGGTAGACTGGCCATAGAACCTACAGGTAAATTTCCCAGTGGGCCAATACCCAGGGGGCCGCCAGAGCCCTCCTCACGGCCGTGTCCTCCTGAAGTCAATAACTATTATCAAGATGGTGAAACTAAAAGTTGAATATTGCACTGGAGGAGGCAGTAGATTGTGCTGCACTGTGGTATTTGGTTCTGCTGGGGTGGAATCATGTGCTGTAATGTGGTATTTGGTTCTGCTGGGGCGGTATTTTGTGCTGCACTGTGGTATTTGGTTCTGCTGGGGTGGTATCGTGTGCTGTAATGTGGTATTTGGTTCTGCTGGGGCGGTATTTAGTGCTGCACTGTGGTATTGCAGGCCCTGCCTACTTGCGTTGCCCCGCCTTCTGTCAATTTGCACCCACCTGCAACATGGGGCCACATTTAGTTTTTTTCCAAGGTCCCTTTAAGTTTCCAGTTCGCCCCTGCCCACCAGTATGTCCCTTTGCATGCACAGTCAACTCATACAGTGGGGAAAATAGGTTCCACACTCCTCTGGTGGAAGCTTATCTTTAGCAAGGTGAATGGATCAGGCATATTGAAATCCAACATGCCCGATCTATTTTTCCCTTGACATCTGCTGTCAAAGGAGGATCAAGGCACACCCTACCCCCATAAATATTAGATGGTCCATCGGTCCAAATGAAATTGGTAGGCATAGCCAACTTTGATGTGTATGGGCACAGTAAGGGGCAACTACTGCAGCTGGACAGGAGGTGATGGTGGCAGTTCTGGAGGAAGGAGATGATGATCTCTCGCTCTTCCACAACAGATTGCAGCTTGTTCCTTACAGAACAGAAAAGTCAAAATGCATAAGATTCACCTAGTGTTACTGACACCACGGAGACTCGAGATCTGAGCAGAGTTAACAACCTCTTTACTAGAGGAGGAAGTGAAACCGAGCTGCAAGGAAACCCTCTCAATGTGAACTCACTGACGATCTGATCAGCAGGAGGCTTGATGAAAATAAGCCTTAATTACAAGTTCTAATACATTTTCTATTTCATTGTAAGATCTCTGCTTACTGTCAGTGAATGAAAACAATCTTTTTCATTAACAATCGTTAAAGATCAGACTGGGAACAGGTGAACCTCCCAGTGGGTCCCTGAGAGAGGTGGGCCGTAATCCTCTGCTAGCATCTTGCTTCTGCCTGCCACTATGTGAACAGATATTAATTGCCTGTATCCGTGGATCCCAGAATGAACTTTACTGGTGGACCATAGGCATCCCAGTCCGACATTGTTGCAGACATCCCACTGATGAGTTACTGTAGCTACTACTGTATGGATTCAAGAAAGGTCAGCGGCACAAAACCATTTCATGTCATAATCATTTGCCACAATGTATCAGTCTGGGGTCCAGAGAGGATTGTCAAGGCTGGATACTGCTGTAACGATTGCAGTTGTATTAGGTCTGTAGGGATTTTAAGCCTTTAGGATGCATACAGTAAAAGATTGTTCCTATTCACTGACAGCAATTAGAGATCTTAGGTGGAAAATGATTGAAACAAAGTATATTAGAAAGTTGCAGAATTTCACATTAAAAGTGGTTTTCCGGCTGTTTAAAGGGGTTCTCCGGGATAGGTCATCAATATCAGATCGGAGGGGGTCCAACATCCTGTATGAGGAGACGACACACGCTCATATAGCTGATCGGCGGCCGAGTGTCGGACCGCCGCCAATCTGATATTAAAAGCCCGGACAACCCCTTTAATACTGTTGTCCTTTTCTAAGTCATCAATATCTGATCAGTGGGCGTCCGACACCTGGCACCCCCACCGCTCACCTGTTTGGCTGTGGCCACAGCGCCGTCCTTTGCATAGTGGCTGTGTTTAGTATTGCATCTCAGCCCAATTCACTGGAACGTGACTTAGTTGCACCTAGACCATGTGACCAATGAACATGATGTCACTGGACTAGGAAGCGTTGATCTATAGGGGTGCCAGGAGTCAGACCCTCACCGATCCGATATTGATGATCTATCCTGAGGATAGGAAATCAGTATTAAACACCTTATATACAAGGACATCAAATCGGAGAAACTCTTTAGGTTTAAGGGTATTCTTCAAATTATCAGCTAACTAACTGATCCTGGGTTCTGACTGCTGGAACAAGGTCCAGCACCCCTGTCCAGCACCCTGACTCCATTCATTTTCTATGGGACTGCTGGAAACGGCTACAGGGCGCGGATATCTCCTGCAGTCCCACCGAGAATGATCGGAGTGGCAGGGCTCATGGTCGACCTGCTGCTCCATCAGAATGGGGATACGGGACCCCATTCTTGGGATCAGTGGGGGTCCAATGAATATGGGATATCTTGGTTAGTGGAATTTCCCTTTAAAAGGTAATTTGAGGGGGCAATTATTTTTTCATAACAGCTGAGAGACCTGCTGTGCGACCAGCAGCTATTGAAACCACTGACACAGGACCACTGTTCTCATGTTCATTGGGGGTCCCAGTAGTGGGCCCCTCACGATCAGACACTTATCACCTAATAACACGTCATCCATCATTTTGCAGTTTGTATGCAGAACCTTTCATTTCAATGGGGCTGCAAAAAACGGAAATGACTCCCTGTGTATTCCGTGTCCGGATGTCCACACGGCCGTTCCGCAAAAAAAGTAGAACATGTCCTATTATTGTCCGCATTACGGACAAGGATAGGACTGTTCTATTAGGGGCCGGATGTTCCGTTCCGCAAAATGAGGAATACACATGTCCGGTACCAGCAAAACAACAATGGCCGTGTGTATGAGACCTAACATCGATCCCCGAAATCATTGCAGCTCAGTCCAGGGAAATAGATGGTGATCGTCATCATCGCAGGTATGATTTACATTTTCACTGAAGGAGTCAGACGCTAGTGAATCAGTCGCTTTCCTCTTCTTCAGTAATATACAAATATCTTAAAGGGGATGGTGGACCATTTCATTTTCTAATGTTTCAAACTTAAAGGGGTCGTGTCATCCGAAGCATTGGTGGCATATGATAGGATATGGATCAATATCTGATAGGTGCAGGTCCCAGAGAAATACGCCATTTTAGTTTTCGGCTCAAGAAGCAGCAGAAAGGCTAGGTGCACCCCTGAAAATATCCACCCTAAATATGGGACAATTCCATAATGGTGGTGAAAGGGGTGGAGCTGTGACAACTACATTTTTCATGAATCAGACCGTGGTTGGCACCGCTATGTCACCCTGGCGTGGATGGATACATAGCAGATTGAAAAAATGCTTTGCCAAAAGAGTCTGTGAAGAGTCACTGGGGGAGATTTATCAAACTGGTGTAAAGGAAAACTGGTTTAGTTTCCTATAACAACCAATCAGATTCCTCCTTTCATTTTCCATAGCAGCTCTGAAATATGAAAGGTGGTATCTGATTGGTTGCTATGGGCAACTAAACAGTTTCCTTTACACCAGTTTTGATAAATATCCCCCATCGTTTGATCAGTCAAGGGCCCAGGGGTCAGACCCTACCCATCAAACTACTCTAAAGATAAGCCATCATCAAACAGGGACCGATTCATTATTGGGGCACCTTTATGTAATGGTCTAAAATCAAAACTGTCTTGGTTGCCCTTAGCAGCCTATCACAGCACAGCTTTCATTTTTCAAAAGCAGAATACACAATGAAAGCTGTTCTGTGATTGGTTGATATGGGAAACAGAAAGTTTCACACATCTGCCCAAGTAACTGTCTTGCCCCTAGCAACCAATCACAAAGCAGCTTTCATTTCTTATAGTGTTTTTGAGAAATGAAAGCTGTGCTGTGATTGGTTGCTAGACAGTTTTTTTCTTTTACGCAGTTCCCCAGTCCACCATCTCTATATGAATGATACCAATGGTGCAGTATGTCACAGCAGCTGGCGTACAACAAGTTGCAGAGTGCCCTATCAGTTTCCTATTTGCGCTGTACACAGCATTTATCTGTCTTTTGCGATTGTCACCCATGTCTATTAGCGCCGAACATACTGTGGTCATGATGTGTTGCTAGGAGATGGCAGAGACTTCCCGTCTGCTCTCCTGTAACATTTCCTTATTCTCTACTAATACCAAAGATCAGGTGAACCAGATTAGAAAATATCAGACAGGAACACAACGTGCGGCATCAGGAAGTGTCACTCTGGGGTCATCTTCTATAAGGAAATATAATAGTTAAAGGGGTATTTACATCTTATAAAGCAGGGAGCAGCAACCTTCGGCAATCCAGGTGTCCTGAAACTACAACTCCCAGAGTGCTCCATACACTTCTATAGGAGTTAGAAGAAAAGCCGGGCATCTTTACATGCTGGGAGTTGTAGTTTCACAGCAGCTGGTGTGTCGGAGATTGCTGATCCCTGTTATAAATCCATGGCATATCACTGCGATGCACCATCACGTTATGGCTGGTAGGGGTCGGACCTTGTGGACTCCCACTGATTCCAAAATTGAAGGGGCGCTTGTTAGGGCGCCTTTCCCAACAAAAAAAATTGTGTTAATCGCTATGTCATAATGTGGCTCCCAGTATTAATAGTGAGCCCCAGTAATATTAATGCCTCCATTAGTGCCCCCCAGAATAGATAATGCCCCCATTAGTAAAGTTATGATAAATCAGGGCCATTATATGTGCTGCTGAAGGTAGAAGACCCTACCATGGCTGGGACACACAACAATGTCCTTTTTTGTTATCACTTAGTGCAGAAGACACCCTCCATGAAACAATGCAAGAGGGTTTATAAGGTTACTGATCCTTGAAACAACCAGAGGAACATACACACGAAACAACATTACCCACGGTCATGACAGGCCTCGAAACACTTTGTTTGCCTTAGTAAGTGTCATGGAGATCAGCCATACCGTTCACCTGCTCAACCCTACCCAAGTAATAATTTTCAGGATCAGAGTAGATCGCAGGGCAGACATTTTCTCATGTCCTACATGAATCATTTTCCAGACTAATATTAAAGTCGTGAACTTAACATCACTCCGTACTTGTCAAATAAAAGAAAAGTATGCGAGAGAGCGGCCGTCTCTCTCTCTCTGCTCTGAATGCGCTTATTGCCCAATGAATCCTGAGAGCATTATTCTATTGATTTCCTTTCACAAGCAT
Source organism: Rhinella marina (assembly GCA_900303285.1). Lineage (NCBI taxonomy): Eukaryota > Metazoa > Chordata > Amphibia > Anura > Bufonidae > Rhinella > Rhinella marina. The sequence continues at coordinate 246,058 of ONZH01006430.1, read as the reverse complement.
GGGAATTTTAAGTGCAAGCAATTTAAATTAAGGGGCTCGAGCAGGGGCTCAGTAATGTGATTGTGGTGCTTACAAACACACGCGCTGGTCTGGCTCGCCAGGTCTCCGCATTTATCATTTCTACTGACAGGCGCTCAGTATTTGCTGAAAAATCACCTTTCCTCTCACTGTTCTGTCATACCCATCTAACCCTGCTAGATGATGAGTGCACGGAAAGCGGGCAGCATGGAAAGTCGGCAAGATGGCTGATAAAAAAAAAATCACAAGAGTCTTGCAAATCATTACATTTTTTAGCTTATACTCTGTATGCAGAAATATAAATAGCCATTGTAATTGCCCCCCCCCCATCTATTAAAGCTTAAAGGGGTTGTCCAAGTTATTTTTTTGTTCTTTGTATGTTTCTAACTTGTCAAATATAACAGCTTTACCATACACTTTGCGCTTCTAAAGCTGCTGGTTTCTCAGATTTCACGGAGGGTCACATGACCTGTGATGTCACCTTCTCTCCCTGCTCTGTGATGTTTCATGCACAAGCCTCAGAGATCAGATAACAGTCTGTACACCAGAGGTCACTGTGGAGGCCACGCCCCCTGCATTGCCAGGCTGCTATCTGCTATCTCCCTGGATTCCTTCAGATAAAACATTAACCCCTTCAGCCAGAACACACTAAGAGCTCAAGGCTTTACAACTAGTAGCTGCAGGCAGTGAGGAGAAAAATGCTGGGCACAGAGGAATTCTGCAAAGTATTGCACAAGAAAGGTAGGGGTTCACAAGTTCCTGTGTGTATCAGCAGTGTCATTGTACAGCTGGGACTTGTAGTCCTACACATACAACATGCTGCTGAGTATCCTAGCAGGCAGACATGTCACTCAGGGCAGCTCTTGTATTCATCCCTTTGCAGAGCAGGGGGGGGGCAGAGATTGTTATTACTGCAGGTAAACAAAGGCCAGAAGAGAACCAGGAAAATGAGGAAATATAGATTTTTTGCGTAAAGCTTGCTTAACTTTGTTACATATTGCTGCCCATCAGATTTACAGTGCTATTTTTTTTTCATAACTCGGACAACCTCTTTAAGATACTGAGAAAGACCTAATGTAATATGTATATAACAGATCTTCAGAAACCCACTGTTTGGTGTGAGCGAAGTCTCTACAGCAGCTATTTGAACAGCTCTAAGCCTAGTGAATGAAGCAGCTCTCTCTTCCTCTCTCACAGCGGAAAGTCCCAGCATGCACTAATCAAGGGATGCTTTTTATCCAGACAAACACCTGTATCAAGTAAAGCCTGTGTGGCAATGTGCTACAGAAGATATTGACAGACACTACAAAAGTTGTGGTTTTTCCTGAATTTGTTTCCTCCTGCATTAAAAGACTACAATTTGGCAAATACGTTTGCATTAAAAAAAAAAAAAAAATTCATTTTACCTTACCTGTTCCATCTCCTATAACTAATATTGCTAGAAATGTTTAATGTTAAAAGGAAACCTATGAGAAGGAACCTTGAGATACAATAAGCAGCAGGTTCCCGTCTCGTATTAAAGTCTTTTGTAGATCTATAGGAGTAAGCACTGCCAGACACAAAAACAGCAAAAAAAGCAAAAATTAAATGTATTCTTAGAGCTTTCATGCCGCTATAAAGTACAAATGCAGCTGACAAAAGCAGCCCGCTCGCACAATAGGTAGCAAATGAACAAAAGAAGCACAAAGAAATACAGTAAATAGAAGAACGCACTCTCATCATCACATCATTTTCCTCTAAAGATCAAAAGAAGAAAAAAAATAAAAAAATCAGCAGTAAAATCCTTGACTCATCTTCTAATACGGTCATTTTGTTAAGAAATGTGATTTTTTTTTCTCAATCAGATACTTTAAGTTTTTTCATTTTTAACAAACAGTACATTAATAAATTACACATACAAATAAGCCCATCATACAGAAAACCCTCCCCCACCCCCAAGAGACTGCCAACATCTGTACATGTAATGATGGTTAAACTAATAGTTTAGCATTGCTTATGAGAACCACCTCCACGCACGGCTCGAACTATCCATATCTATTCACGACTATCAAATTGAAGTGTTAAAAAAAAATAAAAAAACAATCAGAGCCATTCAACAAACAGATGGGCCTCGAAGCCTCAAATTTCCCTACTATTCAACCTTCACAATCAGCTATACTTAATGATACCTGCCAGGCTGCCAATGTTTGTTGGTATCCGGGAGAGTGTGGAAATTTTTTTCGTTATGTGACATGCTAAAGATGAGCAAATTTCTTAAAGTTCATATCATTCCGATTTGCCCAAATTTCCAAAGAAATTCAATTAGGGTATGAATTGATTCTATCCAAATCCAGAGAGAGAGACAAAGAGTAATGCCCTTCTAGGAAAAAGACATACAAATCAGTTTTCCTTCTAAAAGGAAAAAAATAAAGCATCTCATGTCACCAGATGTGACATAGTTGTCAATACTCAACCTTTTAAAGAGGCGTTCAAGCATAGCTAAGTCAGAATCAGCTCTTTCAGGTTGACTGCCATTTATCAGAGCAAAGAAGAGAGAACTGGCTTAGAAGTGCTTGGTCGAGGTCTTGGGAGTGGTACTGTTTCTCATGATGGAGAGCACCTAGTACACATGTGGAGTATTGGAGGCCAGAAAACATTTCTCTGTGTTTCTGGGAAAAATTTATGCAAATTAGAATATCTTACATCTGATGGCATCCGAGAGGCTTAGCTTTCTTTTCCTTTTGGAAAGAAAGCTAATTTGCATATCTGTGAGTGTCTGGGAAAGATATTCATATTAGCTTTTGTTACAAAAAGAAAAGAAACCTAAGCCTCTCTGATGCCACCAGATGTAAGAAATGTTAATTTGCATACATTTTTTCCCAGAAACCCAGAGGAGCATTTCCTGGCCTACAATAGTTTATCAGTATCTGATCGGTGCGGTCCGACACCCAGGACCCCTCCGATCAGCTGTTTGAAAAAGCACCAGCGCTCCTGTAACACCATGGCCTTCACACAGCCTTCCATAGGCCAGTGACATCATGCTCATCGATCACATGGACTAGGCACAGCTCAAACCCATTCAAGTAAATGGTGTGCTGGAGAAAATCAAGGGTACCCAGAAGAAACCCTTGCATACAATATATATGCAGATGTTGTCCTTGGTGAGATTCAAACTGAGCTAACCACTGAGCCCCTATGCTGCTCCCCCACAATACCCAACAAACATACTTTGAGTCCCACTGGGATGTCTATTACACTTACCTTTGTTATAGCCTCCAAAGAGAGCCCAATTCAGCAAGTTTTTAGATATATGGGTTTTGGGGAAAGCTGTCTGACAACCAGTGTGGTCACCACTTACAATATGGACACTGAAGTTTCTATTCAACGTTCACGGACTCATGGGTGGTAAATGTTCTAAGTTATGCCATGACACAACTAAGACCTAGAGGCGGCCTTTTGACTTGTCTTTTCAAACCTTCCTTAAAGTCTTACTAACCGGGGTCTCCTATTTCTGTCAGGAAAAAGGAGACTGGTCCAGATCCAGCTCTGCTTGAGTGCCATGGTGTGCGCCGTTCATCAAGGGAACAGGGCTAGGTGAGTATTACCTTTTTTTTTTCTTTTCTTCATTTTATTCACTCTACAGGAGAGTTGTTACTGTAAGGGGGACCCAATGGGGAATTCTGCTATGTGTGGGCACCAAGCTGGCATTCTGCTGTTTGGGGGAACTAAGGCGGAATAACTACTGTGTGGGGCATTAAGGGGGCATACCAGGAGGGAGAGGTATACTTTCAAGTAAACTGACTCCTCCTTTTGTCAAGTGCTAGTTTGTGTTATATTTTCATATTTTTTACATGGCTGAGTGGTTAGGGGTTGTATGGCGAGCATGGGTGGTCTTGACTAGCTGCAGGAGAAGCTTCTCGGGGGGGGGGGGGTGTTCAAAAATCTGCTATGGGGCACAGCCTTTTCTAGTTACAAGTTACATGAGTGAAATGTAATGTTAAAAGGAGTTTTCAGGATTGTTAAATTGATCACCTATCCTCAGGACAGGCCACCAATATCAGATCAGTGGGGAACCAACACCCCATCCCCCTGCCAATCAGCTGTTCGCAACCAGCTCTGTCGGTGGAAGTTGGTGGAGCTGTCTACTGCAGCCCTGCCCGAATTCAAATCAATGAGGGCATCGTAACTAGCGTGTAGTTCCAACGCCAGAGCTACTCGGGAACAACTCTCAGTAGAGGTGCAGGGTGCCAGACCCCAACTGATCCAATATTGATGGCCTGTCCTGAGGGTAGGTCCTTTCCTGTTCCACCACAGTTCATATGTATAGAGAAGCTGCAGCAATCAGATAAGGTTTGGAGTATATGATTTTTTCACCAAGCACAGAAAAGTTTTGACAGTGCGATATATAAAAGGTAATGAAATCACCATATCGAGGTCTATAAGGACATGGAGTGATCTGCTGTACTCTAAAATAAATAAGATTTGTTTTGTTGGTCGCAATTTTTAATAACACAATGTTGTAAGCCTCCGGCAAAGAAGAGGCGGAAGATCAGCAAGAAGCTGACGAGAACTTATTACATTCAATGTCAATAAAATGTTTTTATTTGCACAAAAAAGTATTACATATTTGGTTGCATTGTGGAGAAAAATTGCCAGAGCTGGTTGTGATTCTGGTAGGAAGTCAACACTTTAGGGGTTGTCTCATAAGGAAAAACCTCTCCATATACCCTATTAGGGTATATGAATGTCGTAGAAGGCAGTCCCCTGATCAGTATTCTCTTCTATTAGCTAGAGCACTAACTGTCGTGATTGCTCATTCATTTGAATGGATCGCAATACCCCCTGTTCCCTGTAGTGGCCGCTGCAGGAGAAATGTCCAGCCGCTCAAACCCTACTAATTGTTGATCAATGGGGGTTTCAGCTGCCAGACCTATGGTGATCAGCTCTTAGCCTCAGAGAGTGGTTCAGGCAAGTTCTCGGTTACAGAAGATGTTGGTCACAAGGGACAACTCCTCTAAAGAGCTGCATTAGGATCTTACGAGGGTTGTGCGGTTTAAACTCCTGGTGAACTGATGACAGGAAGGGGTGCGGTGAAGCATAAATCAATGAGCCATCTAGGTAATACATGGGTGTCCCAGGTCCTTCAGAATAGAAGAACTCTTTGGAGCTGATCACTCTAACATAGCAGTGATGGTGGTGACATAGAGACTAATTTGTTGTTAGCACAGCCAGCCCAGAAGTCCCGAGAGTGGTGGTAGTACTCACAGTGGCAATTCCCTCTATCTGGCTGTCCCTTGGGCAGTGCAGTGACAGAAGGACTCACCATTTCTTCCCTTGGGGCACACCCTGGTCTTGGGGCTCCTGCCTGGTGGTAGCTGTAGTACAAGACAGGAGGGCAGGTGCAATGGCTGGCAAATGGTGGAATCAGTAACCAGGCCAGTTGGTATAATTAAAATAGGTCTCTCTTTACTAAAGTGCAGGGAGTAGGAGGAGTAGTACATCCAACAATGACAAGGCACAGTTTCAAAGTAGATCACAGTGCAAATTCTTCCTTAGTAGAAACGTATGAACAACAGCAATAATGGAGTACTCCTTCTCTTTGTCGCTCTCAAGTCTCTCTACAGAACCTTAGGCTTGCAATGAGGTTCTAAGTAAATGTTTCTGCAAATTCCTGGACTGAGAGGTGAAGATTTAAGTTCTAGTTGGCTTTTCAGATTCTGGACATTCTAATGTCTTCTCTCTGGAGCGCTATGGATAAAATAGCTTCCTTGGCTGTAGATTGTCTCAGAAACAAAGGTTCTCTGAGCTCAGACCTAGTTATGAGGAGCTTGCACATGTAGATCATCTCACTTCCTCGGCTAGACTTTCACTACTCACTAACCTTGGGGCAGACCCAATTCCATCTCCTGGCAACCTAAGGGTTTTAACCCTTAACTGTCTATACAGTACCATCAGGTATACATATCAATAAATCAACAATAAATCAGAACATTTCGCTTAGCAACATAACATTATAACAATTTACCCATTGCAGTGACCCATTTCTGGGGTACTGCACCAGTATGCATGGATGCAGGCCCAGCTGCACAATACAGCCACGACACCATAACCGCATTTAGAGAAACTAATTGCACCCTCAACTCCAACCATACAAAGCACAGGGGCCACCCAGCAGATAGCAGTAATTCACATGTGGTTACTTTGGCCCGGGCACCCTTAAGCTGGCCATAACCATTCAATAGCTGTTTGGCCAACATCTATATCTCCTGACTCCCCCATACACATACATGATCGGTTTGGCAGACCAGGTATATGCCGTCAATGGGGAGAGAGGATAAAGCTGCTGTGAGACGACTTTGGCTGCACCTTATTTCCTGGGGAGAACAAACGAATCAGGTGAAAATATTCTGTTTTCCTGATCCTTCATTCCCCCAACATCATATGAGCAGAGTGTGGAGCTCCAAACACACATTAGATTGCAGGCCTTTAGGCTTGATTCAGAGAATGCACTGTGCAGGGGCTTACCTATAATTCATAGGGCCCCATAGCAAAATAAGATGGCGTCTCGACCACCTAAACATAAGTGTAACGGGAGGCCGGCAACGCGCTCCCTCCGCGCAGCGCCGTGGGACCTCTCCGCCCCCCTAGAGACGAGCAGTAGGGAATTGAAGTGCTGGTCTGGTCAGCCAGCACTTCATCAGTTAATTTTCTTTTGGGTTTTTAGCCATGTGGTGCTGATTACACCACATGACTACTTTGCATATTGTTTCGGCAGCAATTCTCCGCCTCAGGTCATGTGATGCTGGCCACATCACATGATCCTGGGCGGGCTATTTAACACTTAGACTCCCAGCGCCGTACATGTACGGCGCTGGGGCGATGCGGGCACATGGCGCCCGCTCGCAAGTGCGGCGGGTGTCATGGCCGGCAAGTCTCTGCTGTTTCTAACAGCAGAGACTTGCCTCTACTTACCCGATCGGCGGCGTGGCCAAATCGGGGTGTCTGTACACGATCTGAAAGCTGTAAACCTCGCTGATGAGGTTTACAGGTTTCAAAGTGCAATTCTTATTCTGGCCACTAGATGGCAGGCCAGGATAAGAAATTAGCAATTCTTGGATTTATCTCAATCTAGTAAATCCCTGATTGCTCATAAAGAAAAAAACACAATATATCAGCTCATATTTGAGCTTTAAAATAATCACAAAAACATTAAAAAAAGTAAAAAAATATATAAAAAAATAAAAAATATATAAAAGTTTAAATCACCCCCCTTTCCGTATAATTAAAAAATAAATACCTAAATAACAATAACTATAGACATCATGGGTATCACCGTGACTGAAAACACCCGTACTTTTAAAATATAAAAAAAAATTCCAATACGGCGAATTGTGTGGCGGAAAAAAGCGTTCAAATGGCGATTCGCCTTTTTTTGTCGCTTTTTTAATTAAATAAAATTAAATAAAAAGTGATCAAAAAGTCACACACCCCAGAATGGTATCAATAAAAACTTCAGATCGCCCCGCAAAAAATGAGCCCCCCATACAGCTCTGTACACATAAATACCAAAAAGTTATGTCAAGATATGACAACAAAAAAAAAAAAAAAGGGCAACTTTCTAATTATTTTATCACTATCAAAACGCAGGAAAAACTATACATATTAGGTATCGCCGGATTCATACTGACCAGTAGAATGAAAGTAACTGGTCAGTTTTAATGAACATCGAACGCTGTAAATAAGAAACCCGTAGAACTGTAGCGGAATAGCGTTTTTTTTTTGCAATTTCACCCGATTTGGAATTATTTTCCCGCTTCCCACTACACCATATGCAATATTAAATGGTGGCGTTGGAAAGTACAACTTGTCCCGCAAAAAAACAAGCCCTCATACAGCTAGGTGAACAGAAAAATAAAACAGTTATGGCTGTTTGAAGGCAGGGAGCGAAAAACGAAAATGCATAACCGAAAAAACCTCCGGTACTGAAAGGGTTAAAGATGGCAACTGCCTAGACAAGTTGCCTGTTATTGAAGTTCCTTCCTTGCAGTGTTGTGCGTATTTCTACTTGTGACCTGCCGTATTACCTGACCTATTGCTTGTGACCTCGACCTTGCTTTTGCCTCATCCTCGGATCCTGACGTACTCTCCTGGTTTGACCTTTGTTTGCCTGACTATTCGACTATTGTGTCTGTTTGTTTCCGTGTCCGTTTGTTGTTTTCCCTTCCCTCCACCCTCAGGTAGCAGAGTAGGGTTTGCCGTCCAGTTGCTCCCCTTGGACCTTTAGCCTGGGGTGTGGCAAGTAGGCAGGGACAGAGGTGGGGTTAAGTCAGGCTGCACTTCTCCCCCGTGTTCCTGTCGTGACAATAAGTAGCTGTTTTCATTTTCACAACCTGTGGGCTGCATAGTAAATACTATGACTACAGTTACGCCCATGGAACTGTGGAATATTCTTGTGCTATATAAGCAGCAGGAAATAAATTTCTCCAAAGGGTAAAGACTTGAACAGCCTACGCAATGGCTTTTTAAAACTGCTCATATTAAGATTGTTTATTTCGCATAGTAAAAGCGTGAAAAAGTTTGATTAACATTACCAAGGATAAATGAGGACAAGGTCAGCACAAGGATCCCCTTCCAGACTTATCATTAAGACTCTCATGGAGTCTGGAGACTCTCATCGAGACAAGACGAGACGAGATGTTGAAGAACTTCACAATATGTTACTTGGAATCTGAGAACATTAAAAGTGTCCTTAGAATCGCGGTTATAAATTAGAGTCACTAATGTAAAATTAACACATGGCCCATAAGTGTTGTCATCTATCTTTTCGAGGGACTGTGGCACAATGATCATTAATCTTCAAGGACCAGATCAGGACAGGCCAATAATGTAGGATTATTGCATTATGTACCAAACCAAAGTAATGGTGAACCAATGGAGGTCAGGAACCGGTGCACTGGTGGAAAATTCAGGGTTGTTGTGAGTTCTCACAGCAATACACAGCACCAATGAAAATCATGGTAGGCTTCTCAGAGAGGAACAAGGGTGGCTCCAGGTCTAGGAACAAGTTAAACAATAATAACCTATACTTTGAGACAACATCCCTACTATAGGGTCAGTGCTCATCTATGCACCTGGCCAATGTCGTCTTCATGCAAGCTGTGTGTATAATGTCAATGAAAGACCTTCATTCATGGCAACAGTACAGTATATACAGCTTGGCTTGAGTCTATTTGCTTCCATCTTGTACTTGTGTCTGGAGACAACAAGCACCTCAATCACCAACATCACCACTTCAAGACTTTTTTGGGGTCACTTGTGATACCGTAAGTTAAGAAAGGGCCCTTATCCTTTCAAGATAATATGTCTCTTAGAACATCCACTGGGCCAGATTATAGCTTGTACAAATGAGAGCCTTTATCTAGGGCAGGGATGCCCAACCTGTGGCCCTCCAGCTGTTGCAAAACTACAACTCTCAGCATGCCCTAATAGCTGTATGCTACTCAGACACACTGGGAGTTGTAGTTTTGCAACAGCTGAAGGGCCGCAGGTTGAGCATCCCTGATCTAGGGGATCCAACCCTCCCCAATGCTTGTGGCTCATTTCCCTTAGTGACCATAGATGGACTACAACTCTGGAAAAAACCTAAAGTGGTTTAAATTTTTGTGCTCATTTCCTCAAATGGGTTTTCAGGTAAAATATGGACCTATTCTCAGGATAGATTATCAATTATCAGATCGGTGGAGGTTTGACTGCCAGAACCTCGACCAATCAGCTGCCAGCACTGGAAACTATACAGTAGACTGAGCCAGAAGCAGAAGGATCAACTGTGTAATGGCCATGCTGGAGTACTGCAGCTCAGCTCCCATCCAAGTGAATAGAAGCCAAGCTGCAGTCCTCCAGCGCCAAATACATCCATCCATGTCTGAAATACTTCTCTGGGAGTTACAAGGAGATTAGCTGATCAGGGAGGAGGACATCCCAAATTGGGCCCATGACCACACCTACTGTAAGTGCAGTTCTGCACATCACAATACACACAAAGGTCTAATAGAAATGAGTGGGTTGATAGCTCCGGTATCTGGTTTTTCACTATTTGGTCTTAGGACCTCCAACAAACTCCTTAGACCCCACCCCCACCCACCCATAGGTCATTGGCTCCAGTACTGCCATGCCTGTGGCCACCAACTGGCTGTAAGGGTCACATCTGCATGCAGGGGTGCACCACCAATGAGGCCAAGTGAGGCAATTGTCTCAAGCAGTACCAGGTAGGGGCAAGAGGGGGGCAGCCGAAGGCCCATGGGCTGAAAGGAAGGGATTAGGTTAACAAATTTGCATTGGGAAGGGGGAGGGGGCATTTCAGTTTTCATCTCAGGCAGCAGAAAGGCTAGGTGCACCCCTGTGTGCATGTATGGCAGTCATTGTAATGACAATGTAAACAAGGTATGGCAGGAGACCACCATAGTGGCGGCAACCTTCTTAATTAGGCATACTCACTCCTACATAATTGGGTTGATTAGGAAGGATTAAAGTGGTTAATTAGAATTAGAAATACATGGCTGATTTGTTTTTCTGAACAACAGCGCCACACCTTGTCCACAGGTTGTGTGTGGGAATGCATCTCAGCCCCACTAACTTCAATGCAGTTGAGCTGCAATACCAGACACAACCCATAGACAGATCTGGTGTTGCTTCTGGAAGAAAATAGTCATGTTTTTCTTAAAAAAAATGAAAATTAAATAATAAATAACAATCTATTGCTACCAAAGCTATAACCAGCACTATACCTCACATTGATCCAGAGACCTTCCCATTCATTTGGCTTTTTTTCAAGCTGGAACCTCAGGGGCGTGTACTTTCTCAGGAGGTATGTCCTTTTTGTTGCAACTCTCTCCCTTTCACAGCACAGGGTAGCATGTCCTTTCTCTGGGGGTAAGGCTAGGGCTACACGGCGACACCTGTCGCGCCCAGGATCGCTGAGTAGCGGGGATCCCATAGAAATGAATGGGAACATGGCTGGATTTATAGCGACTGCTGTGGCGATCCAATTCGTTTCTATAGGATCCCTGGTACTCAGCCATCCTGGCCGCTACCATTGTCACCATGTAGCCCTAGCCTAACAGTCACAGCTTCTAACAGTAAATATGGCTGTCGGCAGTTGATGGATGGAACTGAGCATGTGCGACCACCTCAGTAGATGGACACGCACATTACTATACAGAATAAACACCAGGAGGCACAATTATAATGAAATAAAGAGAATATCTCACAAATGGAGCATTTTTGAAACATAAAGTAAATTACAAAAGTAATTGTTTACCATGCTGAATTTTATTATAATATTTAATGGTTGCATAACCAACACCCCCTTTGGAGAGGTAATGGTGGCCATATTGGTTATCACCCAGCTTCCAAAAATAACAGATATAACTAGGGCTTACAATAGTTAAACAGAATTTGTAACAACTTGGCAAAAATGGACAACCCAACGATTGATATTCACTGCTGATAATTAAGCAAACTGAACAACACGGTAGGTCAGTGATTAGCAATGTTTCTTTCCAGTGCTGGGGTCCTGGGATTAAATCTGACCATGGATTCATGAAGTTTTGGGAAAACCCACACAAACATGGGGAGAACATACAAAATTATTGCAGATAGTATGATCGGTTCCCTTTGAAAAAGGTCCTTGTGTGTGTCTGAGATAGGGAAATTAGATTGTGAGCCCCACAGAGGACAGGAACAGGGAGATCAGAGGCTCAGTGGTTAACCCTGTAATCTTGAAGTGCTGGGATCCCGGGTTTGAATCTAACCAAGAGCTCATTTACATTGAGTTTCTATCTTCTTCTTGTACTTTTTAAGTTTCTTCCATGTTACCGATTTGGGAATTGAATTTTGGGAGCCCCATTGAGGACGATTAGTGATCTAAATGATGACAATCTCTGTAGAATAGAATGACAAATTGATTTGTCTCATCAAGCAGAGTTCTACACCTCCGAGGGGGTGTCCCAAAGCTTAGGACGCTCCCCCTGCCTCTTCATTGACTGGGCTGGTCCTAACAATATCACGCCTGCTCCAAATAGAGACTTTGCTTCCGATTCTGTAACAGGGACTGTTCATGAGAGGCTTTACTTCTAGGTAGCGATTCATGAAGAACACATTCTACGCCTACGTCACTACTTGAAGGATCGGCACAAGCGCGAGATTGTCAGGGACGTCCATGATGTCTGGTCCTGTCAATCAAGTGGCCGGGGGAGTGTCCTCACAGATGCTTGAATCTCTGCTTGAAGAGATGAATCGATTCAGTCTTCCATAGTTGGCGCAATATAAAATAATAATAATAATAATAATAATAATGTGAATGATGACAATACGTTGGTGAAACGCAGAGCTATGGGGATGAAAAAAAAAAATCTCTCTTTTTTTTCTGGATCTTAGATTCAGTTTCTCTTCTCCATTTATACCGCTGTATTTATTGACCATTTAAAACTTTATAAAAGCATTTTATAATTAAATTCAGTTACCATTATGAGATTGGAAACATAGTGCGGTGCGGAGTCACCCATAAAGGGGAATTATTCGTCCAGCCGTAGTAAAGAGGCTCCACTAATTCCCACGGAATTGATCAGCTACATTCTCATTAGTCTTGGCTGCAGCAGAACGTAACTGATACAAAAGTAGCTTGAAGGCTGCACTTCGGGGTTTTTTTTTTCCCCACTGGCGACAGTCCCACACTGCTGCAACGGTTTCATTTCATTTCTAGAATTTCCTGGTATCAGGAAAAAAAAAAAAAAAAGAAGAAGAAAAATGCAACATTCCAAATTCCCATGTAAATTTTAGTACATAGGTCAGCAACATGTGCTTCCCTAGACTCTAGACTCCCTAGATATGGATACACTTAAAGGGGTTATCCCACGAATAATGTAAAAAATGAAAATCAGACATCATATAGTACATGACAACCTCTTTTTAACAAAGCTAGAACCAGCCCTGTACCTCACATGGATCCAGATATCTCCCAATTCATTGCTCTACTAGATTTACATCAAGCTGGCAGCTCAAGGGGAGTGTCTATTCTGCTGCAGCTCAGGAGGCGTGTCCATGCTCTCCCTATCACAGCTCAGGAGGCGTGTCCATGCTCTCCCTATCACAGCTCAGGAGGCGTGTCCATGCTCTCCCTATCACAGCTCAGGAGGCAGTTAGAAGTTGAAACTGAGCATGTGCGGCCTGCTCAGTGAGCAGGTCAAAGAAATCAGAAATTAAGTGGTCCTATACAGATACATTTTATTGAATAACTCAGTAGCTATACAAAATTTTTAATGACATGCAATTACAAAAGTATTCAGATCCAGGTGCTGGTTTTAAAACTGTAGAATATTTTTCGTGGGACAACCCCTTTAAGATACCATGCAATAGAATATTTAAAGAGGACCTTTCACCTCTCCTGTCTATTTTAATAGCTTCATGCATTCCCCATGTAATAACAATTCTGGAGCATCTATTCATATGTCTCTATGTTGTATCATTCCTTTATTATTTCTACTAGAAGTTATGAATGAATGGCTAGCAGTCTGCAGTAAGGGTACAGAGGGGAGGTGACCAGTTGGGGGTGTGTACCTGCACAGTCTGAACATGGCAGCACTGATTGGATAGAGTGAGTCTGTGCAGGGACACCCCCCCCCCCCAACTGGTTACCTCCCCTCTGTACCCTTACTGCAGACTGCTAGCAATAATAATAAGAGGTCCTCTTTAAATATTATATTGCATGGTATTTTAAGTGTATCCATATCTAGGGAGTCTGGGAGACAACTAAGGCTGACAAAACAGGACAAAAAAGTACAGGTGAATTTTGCAAAAATGAATGCAATGGTTGTGTACCATAGTAACTGGCTGCAGTACCCCTCCATGTGTCAGGTGGGAAGGGGGAGGACCTGCTGCTTCCATGGCATTGAATCACCTATGCTGGTCTCAAGTCTGCAAGAAGTGGACGTCATTATGTAGCCTTGGACTAGTTTGTAAAGTGGCTAGATGGTGTAGACAAGGGGTGAGCAACCTCCAGCACCACAGTCATTGTGAAACGACAACTCCCAGCGCGCTCAATTTATGTCTATGATAGTTCTTAGAACAGCCAAGCACGTGTGCATGCTGGGAATTACAACAGCTGGCTCCTAGGTATCATATTGTGTGGGCTCGGCATGCTTTTGGAGCCTGCATTCCCTGAAATCAGTGGAGGCCATTTTGGCACCATAAGAGGTACAATATAATGTCGGCTTAGCATGCATGTGGAGCCTGCATCCTCTGAAGTTAATGGAGGCTGCTATGGCACTTAGTGACTATGGTATTTAGTGTTAGGTTCCCGTCTCAAAGAGATCGCCTTGACGTTTGGCAGACGGGTACAAATAATTTTGTACAAAAGTATTTGCCAAGAATCTCACATTTACAACATAGCGTTAGTATCGTGTATTTAGCGAGTATGGCAGTATTATATGTACTCATTTTATTGTTTGTGTTCGCAGAGTGCTGTTGCATTTAGTTTTTTACTTTTCTATTTGCAGCCATGGCAACGTGCACCTGCTTACTTGGATGTGCTGACTGACCCCCAGTTTTTTTCCCCCCTAGGGTAGACAATGTATACATAGCCATTCCAACTACCTACTATACGTAATTGTTACAACATGTAATCCAGAGAAAAATACTTTTTAAAGCATACATTCGCTGTTGGAGAGTCGAGGGAAAACTCATGCAGGTACGTTGGAAATCTGCATGCATAAAATGATCCAATAATAGAAAATGGACAGTGGTGGAGAAATTAAATTTCCTGTAGCTCTTGTCAATGTACAGTAGGTATTCTGCATGGTATAAGCTGTGACTTACACAGAATATGGACCAGCATAAAGTACAACTTGGATGGGACAATAATGGGCTCTACATTTACCCCTCATCTATTAGGAAATAGACCTAGCTCATAATTCAGACAACAGAAGTATATTACTTATAGAGCAATAGCTTTACATATACAGGGTGACAATTCTTCAGCTCATAATTCTGACAACAGAAGCATTATAACTATAAACAATAACTTATAATGCAGTTCCTTATTGTACACAGAGCAATGATGTGGTTGACAGCTACCCCTGCTCTATTATCAAGGTAACTGGCAACAGAATAGTTCCTTCTTTACGTGTATATACTATGTAGTGATGGGGTCCTCAGCTACAACTGCACCAAGTGCATCAGGGGCGGATTGGCCATAGACCTTAAAGGGAAATTTCCCGGTGGGCCAATGCCCACGGGGCCGCCTGAGCCTTACTCAAGGCCGGCTAATGGAAGTTATTGGGGATGTATTTTGTGCTGTTGGCAGTATTTTGTGATGGACTGTGGTATTTGGCAATGTTACGGTGGTATAATGTGCCACAATATTGCTGGTCCTGCCTTCCTTCAATTCGTACCCAACTTCAAAACGGGGCCACTTTTAGTATTTTTTCCAGGGCCACTTTAAGTTCCAAATGCGCCTCTGTGCACCATTGTCAAAATAAGGTTCACCTTTTGCCTCAAAAGACCAAATGAATAAAGAATCTACCAGAATATTTGCTCTTTCCTCTACCCTTAATAACCTGTTACCCCATCCAGTTCCTAATGCAAGGTCCTACTGTTGCTCACTGCTTTGACCAACAGCTGCATTGGGTTTTTAGTCAACCACGTGCTTCCTAATCCAGAAATAACCTCTTCTACCATAGACCTGCTTAATCGGGCTTTGGGTTGCCATTGGGTTACTATAGGTTGAAGATTACATCAGGTCCTATGGGCCTATTGAAAGGGGACACTGACTTTCTGAACCTTTACTGCAGATCAAAGAAAACCTTTGCTTGGCAACTATTCCTGTGATATACTTCTTCTGCCCCTGACTCTTGACCCTGACCTCAGCCTTGTTCCTGGATTACGTTCCTATCTCAGCTATTTGCTTTTCCTGTAGTTCTGCTCTTGGTATTGACTCCTAGCCTCTTTCCTGACTACGGTTCTGTCTTGATGACTCCTGGCTACATTGTTGATTTCACTTCATGAACTTTGCCGCTGCACTAATCAGTAACTGTTCGGGAGAACGCGCCCTGGAAAATTTCATACCTCCTTGTGGGGGTTAAGGGGTGAAGAATTGGAAGATCCCTTAGACTCTAAACCCCAGTCTAGCCAGCACCAAATCAACTGTGGCCAAGAGGACTCATTTCTGCAATGAGAAACCCGTTCCCTACTTTGTGAATTTATCAATGGCTTTATAGTGTTAAAGGGAGTCTTTCACCTAATCTGAGCGTTATAGACTGCTCAGATTAGGCTGTAGCCTACTTTCCATACATCTCAACGGTACCTTTATTATCCATGTCCCTCGCTGATATCTCCGAAAAAATACCTTTAGAAGTTATGCAAATTAGCCTCCACAAGTGCCCGGAAGTGGCGGTATTGAAGATGGAGCCCAAGCCCCCGGGCGATTTGAACTCTAAACCCCTCCTATTTCCCTGCTCCGGCCCGTCCTCCTTCATTATAATAACCTCCTCCTCCTGGTCACAAGTCCAGCGCTGCGCCACTCATCCAGCGCCCGGCACCTGCGCACTGCGGCAGTGTTTTACTTCGGGCCGGATTGGGAACAGCGGCGCATGCGCACTAAAAGCCCCTGTGCCTTTGCCCACAGTGGGCAGAGCAGTGCGCCGGTTGAGTGGCGCAGCGCCGGACTTGTGACCAGGAGGAGGTTATTATAATGAAGGAGGTTGGGCCGGGGGCTTGGGCTCCATCTTCAATAACGCCCGGGCGTCTTGCGGAGGCTAATTTGCATAACTAATAAAAGTATTTTTTCAGAGACATCAGCGAGGGACATGGATAATAAAAGTACCTTTGAGATATATGGAAAGTAGGCTACAGCCTAATCTGAGCAGTCTATAACGCTCAGATTAGGTGAAAAGACTCCCTTTAAAAGGCGTAAATTTTAGCGCCAAATTTGCAACATTTTGCCATTCTGCGTTTCTCTTGTCACAGGTGGGTAGATTTTAGCAGGAGAGGTGCAGCCTCCTGCGGACTGACAGATATACAATAATTTGAGCCCTAACTTACAGATTTGCTTTTCTGGTGTAAGGACAACCAAAAGATGCCTCAATTATTTAAAGAGATTTGCGCCTCTTAATAAATTTGGTGCATTTTACGCCATCCTACCTTGCAATAAGACGAGTGTAAGGAACGTCGGTCCTGATAAATCTCACCGTAACTTTAAAATATGGAGAGACTAAACAGTTCTGAGCATCGGCCAAAGCATCCTTGTCCGCCCATAATTGTTCTTTCATGTACAGAGGTACGGCACCAGCCCCGGGCTCCAGCAGATGAACTGTGTCACACTAATACAAGGGACAGATATGACGGACAAAACTGAACTCGATATAAAATCTAAAGCTTGGTATTAAATACCCAGATTTGCTGCTGCTTTCCCGCCAGCCCGAGTCTCCATTTCATCCTTAATTTTCAGGCATTTTGTCTTTTAATAGCCCGGAGGCTTTGATGGCAGATTTTCCTTATAGTGATTACCTCGGCAATACTTTAAGTAGGTTTATGAATATTAAACTCTCTTCTTTTTATTCACAGGATGCTTAAGACATGAAAGCTTGTATAACTTACACAGGGGAGGCGTCTGCCACAGAACTCTTCCTCTCACATTGCCCGAGATGAAAAGTACAAGTTGTCCGCTCAGCAAAGAATTTACATTTCCACCTCTTGTGTCATCACCCGATGTCCCAGGTATAGGAATATCTCAGTTAGGTTTTCTGATTTCGTGTCATTAAAGCTGAAATACTGTTTAATAAAAGTCGGCAACTTTTATAATGTTTCCACTATTTTTGAAGATTTCTGCTTGCCGTCAGTGAATAAGAACATTCTTCTATCCATGAAGATTCTACAAAGGCATTGTAATCTAATACTCACAACTGTCCCCAGTCTAGATAGTTCTCTGTAAGCAAGGGTGTAACTACCATAGCGGCAGACCATGTGACTGTTATGGGGCTCAGGACAAGATGGGGCCCAGTCTTAGTTGGGATCATCTCCTCTTCTACTGGAGGTGAAAACTTGGTCAGGACTCTACCCTCTAAAGGAACAACTTTTAGCAAATGAGGCAGTGGGAAAATGGCCCAAGGGTCATTGAGAAGGGTTTAGGCAGAAACCCTTCTGTGCTGTGTGGGGGGACTGCTTTTATCCTTGCCATGGGGCCCTTACTTCTCTATGTACTACACTGTCTGTAAGACTACTTTCACACTAGCGCTAATATTTTCCGGTATCGAGATCCATCATAGGGTCTCAATACCGGAAAAAAATGCTTCCGTTTTATCGCCATTCATTGTCAACAATGGCGACAAAACGTAACTGAACAGAACGCAGTGCTCCAAAATGCATTCCGTTCCGTTCTCATACTGGAGAGCAGCATGCTGCGGTTTTCTTTCCGTCCTAGGATGCGGACCAAGACAGATCTGTCATGATCCACAATGCAAGTCAATGGGGATGGATATGTTTTCTCTGACACAATAGAAAACGGATCTGTCCCCCATTGACTTTCAATGGAGTTCATGACGGATCTGTCTTGGCTATGTTACAGATAATACAACCGGATCCGTTCATACCGCATGCAGACGTTGTATTAGTAACGGAAGCGTTTTTGCTGAACCCTGCCGGATCCAGCAAAAACGCTAGTGTGAAAGTAGCTTAAAGAGGTTCTGCAGTTCTCTGATCGGCCGCGGTCCGACACCCAGGACCCCCGCCAATCAGCTGTTTGAAAAGGCAGCGCCGCTGCAGGAGCACCGCGGCCTTCTCTGTGTTTTCCTCAGGCCCAGTGACGTCATGACTAGTATCACTGGCCTGGGCGGGGCTAAGCTCTGTTCACTTGAATGGAGCTTAGCCCAGGCCAGTGATACTAGTCTTGACGTCACTGGCCTGCGGTAAACACAGAGAAGGCCGTGGCGCTCCTGCAGCACCGCTGCCTTCTCAAACAGCTGTCCCGGGTGTCGGACCGCCGCCGATCAGAGGCTAATGATCTATCCAGAGGATAGATCATCAGTTTTATAGAACTGCAGAACCCCTTTAAGCCAAGTACAGCAGGCACACAAAACTCTCCTGTTCTGCTACAATGTATCAGTGCAAGATAAATGTATCAGTATGGAGTCCAAGCTGTTAAGCACAAGGAGGTTTGCATACACTGGATCAGCTATGAGAAGGTTTAGGCCAAGAGGAGCCATATTTTACTGCAGATTTTGCCTGTAGCAATTTTCTTTTCGTTAAATTAGTTCATTAAATAGTAATTTTGTTTCATCATTTTAGGACATTCTGCAATATACACATAAATAATAGTCTCATACAGTGCCAAAGAACACCAGAAGTACTAGAGCTATTCAATGCCTAAATAGCAATGTTTTCAGGTGGCTTAGACTCAGCTGACATTGACTTTGAGCCACTAGTAAGAGGTATAAATAAAGGCTCATGCACAAGACCGTTGTTGACTGGGGCCTGTACTGCGGCCTACAAACAGCGGGCCGCAACATACGGGCACTGGCCGTTTGTGCAACGCATCGCGGATGCAGATATATTCAAATCAGTCCAGAAGGTGTGTTGCAGAATGGAGGCACAGAACCGAACAGAAACACTACAGAGCGCTTCCATGGGCTTATAACTACTATAATACTGCTCCTATGTACAAGAATATAACTACTATAATAATGCCTCCTATGTAAAAGGATATAACTACTATAATACTGCTCCTATGTACAAGGATATAACTACTAAAATACTGCTCCTATGTACAAGAATATAACTACTATAATACTGCCTCCTATGTACAAGAATATAACTACTATAATACTGCTCCTATGTACAAGGATATAACTACTAAAATACTGCTCCTATGTACAAGAATATAACTACTATAATACTGCCTCCTATGTACAAGAATATAACTACTATAATACTGCTCCTATGTACAAGAATATAACTACTATAATACTACCTCCTATGTACAGGAATATAACTACTATAATACTGCTCCTGTGTACAAGAATATGACTACTACAATATTGCTCATATGTACATAAATACTATAATACTGCCTCTATGTACAAGAATATAACTACTATAATACTGCCTCCTATGTATAAGAATATAACTACTATAATACTGCTCCTATGTACAAGAATATAGCTACTATAATACTGCTCCTATGTACAAGAATATAACTACTATAATACTGCACCTATGTACAAGAATATAACTACTATAATACTGCTCCTATGTACAAAAATATAACTACTATAATACTGCCTCCTATGTACAAGAATATAACTACTATAATACTGCTCCTATGTACGAGAATATAACTACTATATTACTGCTCCTATGTACAAGAATATAACTACTATAATACTGCCTCCTATGTACAAGAATATAACTACTATAATACTGCCTCCTATGTACAAGAATATAACTACTATAATACTGGCTCCTATGTGCAAGAATATAACTACTACAATACTGCTCCTATGTACAAGAATATAACTACTATAGTACTGCCCCTATGTACAAGAATATAACTACTATAGTACTGCCTCCTATGTACAAGAATATAACTACTATAATACTGCTCCTATATACAAGAATATAACTACTATAATACTGCTCCTATATACAAGAATATAACTACTATAATACTGCTCCTATATACAAGAATATAACTACTATAATACTGCTCCTATATACAAGAATATAACTACTATAATACTGCCTCCTATGTACAAGAATATAACTACTATAATACTGCTCCTATATACAAGAATATAACTACTATAATACATCCTCCTATGTACAAGAATATAACTACTATAATACTGCTCCTATGTACAAGGATCCTCGCCTTTATGTATAGGCACCCACTATTCAGTCAGGTGTGTTTATTATAGATCATTGTAATATCCTTCAGATCCCACAGATGACCCTTTATTCCTCAATGATTCCCCATCTGTAAATATTAATGTAGCGTCACGAGAACGCACTAGTGACCACAACTGCACCTCAGCTTAACAGATTACCAATAATGGCTCAACTATCAGATTCGATAAGACACCTGATATTTACAGACCCTGAAAATCTTCAGAATAATGACTAGGAGGACACCATGTCAGTGGCGGTCAGGTTTATAGGATCAGGCGGCTTTTCTTTGATGAGAACTTGGTATTTACCCTGCTGGCAATCACCATACATAAAGAGGCCCTGGTTTCCAATGGAAACAATACAATGGCTGCTTAACAGTTACCTACAGGGACTGAGATTCAATTGGAAGCTAATTTACAGGGGTTGTCTAGCATAGAAGACCCAATTCCATATATCCTAGTAACGAATTCTAAGCGGGGGTCCTGTGTTCAGCAAAGCAAAGAGCAAGTACAAAGAGTGTCTCTCGCTCCCTGGAGGACCTGTCCTGTATTACACAGACAACCCATGGAAATGAATGGCCATTATGTAATACTTCATTTCACCTGTGGTGGTGCTGCAGGAAAATTGAACACTTACTATCAATTACAGCTGATTTATAGGAATCCAAGCAGAGGGACACATTGGGGGTCATTTATGACCAAATATATGCCCATTTTGTGGTATAAGACAGCCCGGAATCTTATATTTAGAACTGGCGCTGGATGCGTCAAAGTTAGGGAGAGGCCGGCCCCTCTTCATAACTTTGGCTGACCCACCGCCAGCTATAGGGCTTATTAAGACCGGTGTCTAAAATGCCAGTCTTAATAAATGTCCCCTTTGTTCTTATCTCATCATCAAGAGAGCCTTCCAACATGTAGGGGGTCCTATTAAAGTGGAGAACCCCTTTAACTATTTACAGGGTGGGCCATTGATATGGATACACCTAAATAAAATGGGAATGGTTGGTGATATTAACTTCCTGTTTGTGGCACATTAGTATATGGGAGGGAGGAGACTTTTCAAGATGGGTGGTGACCATGGCGGCCATTTTGAAGTCGGCCATTTTGGATCCAACTGTAGTTTTTTTCAATGGGAAGAGAGTCATGTGACACATCAAACTTATTCAGAATTTTACAAGAAAAACAATGGTGTGCTTGGTTTTAACATAACTTCATTCTTTCATGAGTTATTTACAAGTTTCTGACCACTTCTAAAATGTGTTCAAAGTGCTGCCCATTGTGTTGGATTGTCAATGCAACCCTCTTCTCCCACTCTTCGCACACTGATAGCAACACTGCAGAAGAAATGCTAGCACAGGCTTCCAGTATCCGTAGTTTCATGTGCTGCACATCTCGTATCTTCACAGCATAGACAATTGCCTTCAGATGACCCCAAAGATAAAAGTCTAAGGGGGTCAGATCGGGAGACCTTGGGGGACATTCAACTGGCCCACGACGACCAATCCACTTTCCAGGAAACTGTTCATCTAGGAATGCTCGGACCTGACACCCATAATGTGGTGGTGCACCATCTTGCTGGAAAAACTCAGGGAACGTGCCAGCTTCAGTGCATAAAGAGGGAAACACATCATCATGTAGCAATTTCACATATCCAGTGACCTTGAGGTTTCCATTGATGAAGAATGGCCCCACTATCTTTGTACCCCATATACCACATTATGGGTGTCAGGTACAAGCATTCCTAGATGAACTAGGGTTGGGCAATATCAAAAATATTCCCACGATAACGATATTAAGAAATTTATCGCGATAACGATATATATCGCGATAAATGCCCATTTAGTAGAAAAAATACTTGGGCCCACAAGGACACATTATACTGTATGGGGGCGGCCACAAGGAGACATTATACTGTATGGGGGCAGCCACAAGGAGACGTTATACTGTATGCAGGGGCGGTCTTGGGCACCACGCATCCTATGCATTTGCGTAGGGCCCCCGGCGTCCAAGGGGGCCCCCACGCTCTTCTCTTGCGCCGGTGCCCAAGACCGCCCGCAGAGGGAGATGAGCGCTTCCATTGTGGAAGCGCTCATCTCCATAGTCATCTGTATCGCCGTCCTCAGGACGGCGATACAGATGCCTGTATTGTACTGGGGCAGGGGAGGGAGAGGCGTCTCCCCTGCCCGTTCCTCTGATAGGCTGCAGGCACTGGGCCTGCAGCCTATCAGAGGCCGGCTCAGGCGGCGCGATGACGTCATCGCGCCGCCTGAGCCGTACAGCGCGGGACACAGGCCGGAAGAGGCCTGCATCGCATCGCTGCCAGCACCATGGAGGTAAGTATAAGTGTTAATTTTTTTTTATTTTTTATTTTATTGTAGCAGTCACGGACCGGAGCTCAATTGGGGGCACTGGGGGCATTTTGGGGGCATTTTTACTGGCACATGGGGGCACTGGGGGCATTTTACTGGCACATGGGGGCATTTTACTGGCACATGGGGGCATTTTTACTGGCACATGGGGGCACTGTGGGCATTTTACTGGCACATGGGGGCACTGTGGGCAATTTTAATGGCACATGGGGGCACTGTGGGCATTTTACTGGCACATGGGGGCACTGTGGGCATTTTTTCTGGCACATGGGGGCACTGGGGGCATTTTTACTGGCACATGGGGGCATTTTTACTGGTACTGGGGGCATTTTTACTGGCACATGGGGCACTGGGGGCATTTTTACTGGCACATGGGGGCACTGAGGGCATTTTACTGGCACGGGGCATTTTTACTGGCACGGGGGGCATTTTTACTGGCACAAGGGGGCACTGGGGCATTTTTACTGGCACTGGGGGCACTTCTTACTGGCACTGGGGGCATTTCTTTATGGCATGGGAGCACTAGGGGCATTTTTACTGGCACTGGGGGCACTTCTTACTGGCACATGGGGGCACTGGGGCATTTCTTACTGGCACATGGGGGCACTGGGGGCATTTCTTACTGGCACATGGGGGCACTGGGGGCATTGTTACTGGCACATGGGGGCACTGGGGGCATTTTTACTGGCACAAGGGGGCACTGGGGCATTTTTACTGGCACTGGGGGCACTTCTTACTGGCACATGGGGGCACTGGGGCATTTCTTACTGGCACATGGGGGCACTGGGGGCACTTCTTACTGGCACATGGGGGCACTGGGGCATTTCTTACTGGGCACATGGGGGCATTTTTACTGGCACATGGGGGCACTGGGGGCATTTTTACTGGCACATGGGGGCATTTTTTACTGGCACATGGGGGCATTTTTACTGGCACATGGGGGCATTTTTACTGGCACATGGGGGCACTGGGGGCATTTTTACTGGCACATGGGGGCACTGGGGGCATTTTACTGGTACTGGGGGCATTTTTACTGACACATGGGGGCACTGGGGGCATTTTTACTGGCACATGGGGGCATTTTTACTGGCACATGGGGGCACTGGGGGCATTTTTACTGGCACATGGGGGCACTGAGGGCATTTTACTGGCACGGGGCATTTTTACTGGCACATGGGGGCATTTTTACTGGCACATGGGGGCACTGGGGGCATTTTTACTGGCACATGGGGGCACTGGGGCATTTTTACTGGCACATGGGGGCACTGGGGCATTTCTACTGGCACATGGGGGCACTGGGGGCATTTCTTACTGGCACATGATTTTGAGGGGGAATCAATGGGGGAACTTCTGGCGCATTATTGGGGCATTTCTTACTGGCACATAATTTGGGGGGCATCTATGGGTGGGGAGCACTTCTTACTGGCACATTGGAAGCATTATTACTTCTGGGGCACAGTGGGGACATTAGTACTGTGGGGGGCACTATTACTGTGGGGGGCACCCTGGCACAGTATCAGCGCAGTTATTTCTGGGGGACGGTATGTTCACACTATTACGGGACAGTATTTGCTGGGCGCAGTTATTTTAGGACACTGTGTGCCAATAATTATTGAAGGGCACTATCTGTGTGGTACTAGTGGCACAGTACTGGGGTGGTAGGATGATTTGTCCAGAAGATGGGAGGATGATGGAAAAGTAGTAAATTAAGATTTTTTTCTGTCAAACTGCAGAGATAAGAAATGGCTGAAAAATGGCGTCTGGTCTGAAAGGAGAAGATGAGGAAAGAGAAGATCTACATGAGAGGAGACGTCACTGGATG
This sequence comes from Rhinella marina, assembly GCA_900303285.1. Lineage (NCBI taxonomy): Eukaryota > Metazoa > Chordata > Amphibia > Anura > Bufonidae > Rhinella > Rhinella marina. The sequence goes on along the minus strand of ONZH01006430.1, from coordinate 220,937 downwards.
TAAGAGGTATGAGGGCGCTGTATTATACTGGATGTAAGAGGTATGGAGGCGCTGTATTATACTGGATGTAAGAGGTATGGGGCGCTGTATTATACTGGATGTAAGAGGTATGAGGGCTGTATTATACTGGATGTAAGAGGTATGCTGTATTATACTGGATGTAAGAGGTATGGGGCGCTGTATTATACTGGATGTAAGAGGTATGGGCGCTGTATTATACTGGATGTAAGAGGTATGGAGGCGCTGTATTATACTGGATGTAAGAGGTATGGGGCGCTGTATTATACTGGATGTAAGAGGTATGAGGCGCTGTATTATACTGGATGTAAGAGGTATGGGGCGCTGTATTATACTGGATGTAAGAGGTATGGGGCGCTGTATTATACTGGATGTAAGAGGTATGGGCGCTGTATTATACTGGATGTAAGAGGTATGGGGCGCTGTATTATACTGGATGTAAGAGGTATGGGCGCTGTATTATACTGGATGTAAGAGGTATGGGGCGCTGTATTATACTGGATGTAAGAGGTATGGGCGCTGTATTATACTGGATGTAAGAGGTATGAGGCGCTGTATTATACTGGATGTAAGAGGTATGAGGCGCTGTATTATACTGGATGTAAGAGGTATGGGCGCTGTATTATACTGGATGTAAGAGGTATGGGGCGCTGTATTATACTGGATGTAAGAGGTATGGGGCTGTATTATACTGGATGTAGGTATGGGGCGCTGTATTATACTGGATGTAAGAGGTATGGGGCGCTGTATTATACTGGATGTAAGAGGTATGGGGCGCTGTATTATACTGGATGTAAAGAGGTATGGGGCGCTGTATTATACTGGATGTAAGAGGTATGGGCGCTGTATTATACTGGATGTAAGAGGTATGGGGCGCTGTATTATACTGGATGTAAGAGGTATGGGGCGCTGTATTATACTGGATGTAAGAGGTATGGGGCGCTGTATTATACTGGATGTAAGAGGTATGGGGGCGCTGTATTATACTGGATGTAAGAGGTATGGGGGCACTGTATTATACTGGATGTAAGAGGTATGGGGCGCTGTATTATACTGGATGTAAGAGGTATGGGGCGCTGTATTATACTGGATGTAAGAGGTTATGGGGGCGCTGTATTATACTGGATGTAAGAGTATGGGCCTGTTTATACTGATGTAAAGGTATGGCGCTGTATTATACTGGATGTAAGAGGTATGGGGGCTGTATTATACTGGATGTAAGAGGTATGAGGGCGCTGTAATTATACTGGATGTAAGAGGTATGGCGGCTGTATTATACTGGATGTAAGAGGTATGAGGCGCTGTATTATACTGGATGTAAGAGGTATGGGGCTGTATTATACTGGATGTAAGAGGTATGAGGCGCTGTATTATTACTGGATGTAAGAGGTATGGGCTGTATTATACTGGATGTAAGAGGTATGGCGCTGTATTATACTGGATGTAAGAGGTATGGGGCTGTATTATACTGGATGTAAGAGGTATGAGGCGCTGTATTATACTGGATGTAAGAGGTATGGGGGCTGTATTATACTGGATGTAAGAGGTATGAGGCTGTATATACTGGATGTAAGAGGTATGGGCTGTATTATACTGGATGTAAGAGGTATGAGGCGCTGTATTATACTGGATGTAAGAGGTATGAGGGCTGTATTATACTGGATGTAAGAGGTATGAGGCTGTATTATACTGGATGTAAGAGGTATGAGCGCTGTATTATACTGGATGTAAGAGGTATGAGGCGCTGTATTATACTGGATGTAAGAGGTATGAGGCGCTGTATTATACTGGATGTAAGAGGTATGGGGCGCTGTATTATACTGGATGTAAGAGGTATGAGGGCTGTATTATACTGGATGTAGAGGTATGAGGTGCTGTATTATACTGGATGTAAGAGGTAATGAGGCGCTGTATTATACTGGATGTAAGAGGTATGGGGCGCTGTATTATACTGGATGTAAGGATGAGGCGCTGTATAATACTGGATGTAAGAGGTATGGGGCGCTGTATTATACTGGATGTAAGAGGTATGAGGCTGTATTATACCGGATGTAAAGAGGTATGGGGAGCTGTATTATACTGGATGTAAGAGGTATGGGGCTGTATTATACTGGATGTAAGAGGTATGGGGCGCTGTATTATACTGGATTAAGAGGTATGAAGGCGCTGTATTATACTGGATGTAAGAGGTATGGGGCGCTTGTATTATACTGGATGTAAGAGGTATGAGGCGCTGTATTAATACTGGATGTAAAGGTATGGGGCTGTATTTATACTGGATGTAAGAGGTATGAGGCGCTGGATTATACTGGATTAAGAGGTATGGGGGCTGTATTATACTGGATGTAAGAGGTATGAGGCGCTGTATTATACTGGATGTAAGAGGTATGGGGCTGTATTATACTGGATGTAAGAGGTATGAGGCGCTGTATTATACTGGATTAAGAGGTATGGGGGCTGTATTATACTGGATGTAAGAGGTATGGGGGCTTGTATTATACTGGATGTAAGAGGTATGGGCGCTGTATTATACTGGATGTTAAGAGGTATGGGGGGCTGTATTATACTGGATGTAAGAGGTATGGGGCGCTGTATTATACTGGATGTAAGAGGTATGAGGCGCTGGTATTTATTACTGGATGTAAGAGGTATGGGGCGCTGTATTATACTGGATGTAAGAGGTATGAGGCGCTGGATTATACTGGATGTAAGAGGTATGAGGCGCTGTATTATACTGGATGTAAGAGGTATGGGGGCTGTATTATACTGGATGTAAGAGGATGGGGGCTGTATTATACTGATGTAAGAGTATGAGGTGCTGTATTATACTGGATGTAAGAGGTATGGGGCTGTATTATACTGGATGTAAGAGTATGGGGGCTGTATTATACTGGATGTAAAGGTATGAGGCGCTTATTATACTGGATTAAGAGTATGGGCGCTGTATTATACTGGATGTAAGAGGTATTGAGGCGCTGTATATACTGGATGTACGAGGTATGGGGCGCTGTATTTATACTGGATGTAAGAGGTATGAGGCGCTGTATTATACTGGATGTAAGAAGTATGGGGCGCTGTATTATACTGGATGTAAGAGGTATGAGGTGCTGTATTATACTGGATGTAAGAGGTATGAGGCGCTGTATTATACTGGATGTAAGAGGTTATGAGGCGCTGTATTATACTGGATGTACGAGGTATGGGGCGCTGTATTATACTGGATGTAAGAGGTATGGGGCGCTGTATTATACTGGATGTAAGAGGTATGAGGGCGCTGTATTATACTGGATGTACGAGGTATGGGGCGCTGTGTTATACTGGATGTAAGGGTATGAGGCGCTGTATTATACTGGATGTACGAGGTATGGGGCGCTGTATTATACTGGATGTAAGAGGTATGGGGCGCTTGTATTATACTGGATGTAAGAGGTATGAGGCGCTGTATTATACTGGATGTACGAGGTTATGGGGCGCTGTATTATACTGGATGTAAGAGGTATGGGGCGCTGTGTTATACTGGATGTAAGAGGTATGGGGAGCTGTATTATACTGGATGTAAGAGGTATGAGGCGCTGTATTATACTGATGTAAGAGGTATGGGGAGCTGTATTATACTGGATGTAAGAGGTATGGGGAGCTGTATTATACTGGATGTAAGAGGTATGAGGCGCTGTATTATACTGGATGTAAGAGGTATGGGGCGCTGTATTATACTGGATGTACGAGGTATGGGGCGCTGTATTAGGCGGGGGGGCCCAAGCTGAACTCTTGCACCAGGGCCCGTGAGCCTTTAGCTACGCCCCTGCAGCCCAGCCAATAGAGAGCTGGGAGTCTGGGACACGCCATAGGCTGTGGGCAACCTTGACCCCCCCTCCAGTGAGGTATAGGGGGTGTGTCATTGGGGGGGGCGTGTCATCAGAGGCCGTGTCATCAGGGGTGTGAGGTGTCATTGGGGGGGGGGGGGGCCCCCAGACATAACTTCGCTTAGGGCCCCAGAAATGCCAAGACCGCCCCTGACTGTATGGGGGCAGCCACAAGGAGACGTTATACTGTATGGGGGCAGCCACAAGGAGACGTTATACTGTATGGGGGCAGCCACAAGGAGACGTTATACTGTATGGGGCAGCCACAAGGAGACGTTATACTGTATGGGGGCAGCCACAAGGAGACGTTATACTGTATGGGGGAAGCCACAAGGAGATGTTATACTGTATGGGGCAGCCACAAGGAGACGTTATACTGTATGGGGCAGCCACAAGGAGACGTTATACTGTATGGGGGCAGCCACAAGGAGACGTTATACTGTATGGGGGCAGCCACAAGGAGACGTTATACTGTATGGGGGCAGCCACAAGGAGACGTTATACTGTATGGGGGCAGCCACAAGGAGACGTTATACTGTATGGGGGCAGCCACAAGGAGACGTTATACTGTATGGGGGCAGCCACAAGGAGACGTTATACTGTATGGGGCAGCCACAAGGAGACATTATACTGTATGGGGGCAGCCACAAGGAGACATTATACTGTATGGGGGCAGCCACAAGGAGACGTTATACTGTATGGGGCAGCCACAAGGAGACGTTATACTGTATGGGGGCCACAAGGAGACGTTATACTGTATGGGGCAGCCACAAGGAGACGTTATACTGTATGGGGCAGCCACAAGGAGACGTTATACTGTATGGGGCAGCCACAAGGAGACGTTATACTGTATGGGGCAGCCACAAGGAGACGTTATACTGTACTATATGGGGACCACACAGTGACATTATACTGTATAGGGGCTATACATTCCCCCCCCCAATATAATATATTGTCTCTATGTGGACATTATAATGTCCCCCACCTCCTGCATCCACATCTATGTGCACTATACTGAGTACACTGTATAGGGGAGGGGGGGTTGGTCAAGGGCAAACTATATACAGGGGGAGTCGGTCGGGTGTATAAGTACAAGTAGTATAATCCACTACAGTGTCACTTTTGTAAGTAGCTGCTAATGGCCAACGCTAGAGAGTCTAGAGACAGTACTGTCATGTGCAGGGGCCTCTGAAAAAAGGATGAGCCTGGCAATAAATGTTAATAGGAAATAGTATTACCACAAGTTTATTCCTCACAACCCTGGTACTGGCGTTTACAGTCTGTATGTGTCTCCCTCCGCCGTGGACAATTGTACCGGCCAGGCCACCGTCTTTTCACCTCTCTCATTGGCTGCTGATGTCGGCCTGGCTTGTCTATGTCAGACGAGTCTGTGCCTTCTGGGCTCCCATTGATTGGCTAATGCTTCAAAGTTCTCTGGTCGGTGGGCGGAGTCTTGCTGAAGTAAAGGAGTAAAGAGGGGGCGGCTGCTGCGGGAACTGACAGGTAATGAGTGCGGCGGCCGTAGACTGATGTTGTGTGGTCAGCGCAAGTGTGACCACCTCTATGACGTCACTCAAATACCGCGGTAATTAAGAAACTGTGATATCGCCATATCGCAGTTTCTTATTACCGCGGTATATCGTTATCACCGGTATATCGCCCAACCCTAAGATGAACAGTTTTCTGGAAAGTGGATTGGTCATCGTGGGCCAGTTGAATTCCCCCCCCAAGGTCTCCCGATCTGTCCCCCTTAGACTTTTATCTTTGGGGTCATCTGAAGGCAATTGTCTATGCTGTGAAGGTATGAGATGTGCAGCACCTGAAACTACGGATACTGGAAGCCTGTGCTAGCATTTCTTCTGCGGTGTTGCTATCAGTGTGTGAAGAGTGGGAGAAGAGGGTTGCATTGACAATCCAACACAATGGGCAGCACTTTGAACACATTTTATAAGTGGTTAGAAACTTGTAAATAACTCATGAAAGAATATGTTGATGTGTCACATGACCCTCTTCCCATTGAAAAAAATAAAGTTGGATCCAAAATGGCCGACTTCAAAATGGCCGCCATGATCACCACCCATCTTGAAAAGTTTCCCCCCTCCCATATACTAATGTGCCACAAACAGGAAGTTAATATCACCAACCATTCCCGTTTTATTTAGGTGTATCCATATAAATAGCCCACCCTGTATTTTGGAACTGTATTATAATTTTTTAATATGAGGTTAGTAGAATTTGTAAGAAAGAACCTTTCAGATAATAATCTTGCACTGACTTGGCCTATGTCTTGGAGGCATCATCCACCTCCTAGCACAGGTTGGAGGGTGGAAAACTTAAGCCTCATTCACATGTCAGTGATTCAAAAACATGTGCTGTACGTGTACTCCACAGATCGCACACGTACCCATTCATTTTAAAGAGGACCTGTCACCGCTCCTGACATGCCTATTTTAATAGCTTCATGCATCCCCCGTGTAATAACAATTCTGGAGCATCTATTCTTATGGCTCTATGTTGTGCCATTCCTTTATTATTTCTACTAGAAGTTATGAATGAATTGCTAGCAGTCTGTAGTAAGGGAACAGAGGGGAGGTAACCAGTTGGGGGGGTGTACCTGCACAGACTGAACATGACAGCACTGATTGGATAGAGTGAGTCTGTGCAGGTACACACCCCCAACTGGTTACCTCCCCTCTGTACCCTTACTGCAGACTGCTAGCAATTCATTCATAACTTCTAGTAGAAATAATAAAGGAATGGCACAACATAGAGACATAAGAATAGATGCTCCAGAATTGTTATTACATGGGGAATGCATGAAGATATTAAAACAGACATGTCAGGAGAGGTGACAGGTCCTTTTTAACACACATCCGTGTTTTACCACTGCCCATGGTTTTAGAACAGAAGTATGCTCGATCCATCCAAACGGACGCAACACAGATCAAAGTAGTGCATGTCCCCATGAATTTTTTTTATTGACCCACGGTCAGTATAAAAATACTGAAATGTGAACAGACAGATTTAAATCAATGGGTATGTGTGCTCTCACAGAAAATGTCAGTGAAAAACGGAAATGTGAACGAGGCCTTAGATGTTACATCACGGGTTATCTATATGACATCATACTAAAGGAAGCAAAAAAATAAATAAATAAAAATGAAGCTTTACAAGTGGCCAGGGGCATAAAAAGAGAGGATTCTGGGATAAGTGAGCACTTTATGTAATGGGCCCAAAGGCAGGCGTCTGCCTTCCGACTCGCAGGCTCGGTGCAATCCACAGGAAAGACCCATTTAGATGTAAACTGATTATAAGAAAAACCCCTGGAAGCCAGATGTAATAATTATCAGTATCTTCCTGAGATGTGGTCACGTAGACTCATGCAGGTCTGGAGGTCAGAGTCTCCAGCGTCAGTGTACAGGGTATGAATTAGGGCTCATGCACACGACCGTTGGCTGTTTTGTGGATCCGCAAAACACGGATACCGGCCGTGTGTGTTCTGCATTTTGCAGAAGGCAACGTCCTGCCCTCCGTAGAACAGTCCTATCCTCGGACTATCCAGCGCTGAGCAGGTGCGATTACATCTCAGCCGTCCCGCTCACTTCAATGGGACGGCTCTAGCTCCAAGTGTAAAGGACGGAGCCGTCCCGCTGAAGTTTGTGATTATACTGCCCACCGCGAGCAGGTAAACATGCTGGCTATGTGTCATTGGTTTCACTCTTCGCAGGTCTACCAATGTTTAAAGGGGTTTTCCAGGATTTTACTACTGATGACCTATCCTCAAGATACATCATCAGTTTCTGATCGGTGGAGGTCTGACACCCGGGACCCCCGCCGATCAGCTGTTTGAGAAGGTACCAGCGCTCCTGTGAGCGCTGCGGCCTTCTCTCAGCTCACCAAGCACAGGGCCATACATTGTATAGTGGTTGTGCTTGGTATTGCGCTCAGCCCCATTCACTTGAATGGGGCTGAGCTGGTTCATTGGCCACGTGAGCGATGAACGTGACGTCACTGGCCTAGGAAAAGCTGAGAGAAGGCTGCAGTGCTCACAGGAACGCTGGTGCCTTCTCAAACAGCTGATCGGCGGGGGTCCTGGGTGTCGGACCTCCACCGATCAGATATTGATGACCTATCCTGAGGATAGTTCATCAGTAGTAAAATCCCAGAGAACACCTTTAATAAAAAATAAATAAAATTATTAATAATAATAATAAACATATCTAATTACCACCTCTTGGACCATCTGAGAATGCCCTCAAAGAACCCACTTTGAGGATGGCTGATTTGCGTGAATCTCCCAGCCCAATCGGTACTCGGTTCACGCCTGGCAGTAAAATGCCGGGACCTCGCCAAGAAAGGATTTGTTTCTTCTTGGTATGGTGTGCGGCCAGCTGCGGTGCCTGTCCTCTTGCGGCTTAGCTCCATTCACTACAGCTAAGCCGCGAGCAGGTCTGCGGCATCTCAACTGCTGTCAAAATCTGCACTGTGAATGGTCCCTTTGGTCTCGTCCACACATAGTATTTTGTGGGCAGTTTTTGGTGCGGATTCAGGCTAAAACCAGACGGAAACTGAGTCCATATTACCATTCCTGCAGCTACAGTTTATCCTCGTACGGTTTTCCTGAAACGCCCCAATAAAGGACGTGTTCTTTTTCCACACTACTTTCCCCTCAGACACCGCTGAAAACCATGGTGGGTGTCCGCTTATGGAATAGCCCCATCAAATGGGGACAAAAGCCACCAGAAACACGAGAGGCCTGAGGGACGTCGTATGAACGTACTCTACATGGCGACAAGATATTGCGCAACATTTCTTGTAATGATAGTCAATGGTGTCACAATGCCATATGCCGCGACAGTCGCAAAAAATTCATCCAAGTCGGATTTTTGTGCCAGTGTCGTGTTGCAGTATGTCACACCAATGACTATGACTATAAAAAACATTGCGCGACTTTTCAGGGACACATGGCGCAGTGTAGCCGTAGCCTTAGGCCTCATGGACACAGCAGGTGCAGGGGGCATATGATGCTCCATAAGGCTTTGAACTCCAGAAATACCTCCATTATGCGGCATTCAATTGAGGCACATACTGCAGTTTGTGCGCCGCTGTGTGATGCCTCTGAGTATTATGAGGTACCATACTCCGACCTCAGTACGCCTCCATGTAAAAAAAAAAAAAAGTCCAGAGAGTCATAGTCAGGATCCATATTACATGCAGCCTCAATACACTTATGGGCATGAGGCCCTAGTCCGTGCCTCTCCGTGAAAAAAAAAAAAAAAAAATCAGTCCATGTTTCATCGGTGAAGATGTCCGTGTGACATCTGTATTCCACAGACACAGGTCATTTTCAAAGCATCTCCTATTGGTGGTTGTGAAAAACAGACCAAACACGGATGCATCTGTGTTGAGTCCATGTTTTTTCACGGATCCATAGCCTATAATGGGTGCATTTTGATCCGTATTACAGACCAAAGTAGCGCATTTCTCCGTAATTTTTTCAGTAACCCACATTCAGTGAAAAAACATACTGATGTGTCAACAGACACATTAAAGTCAATAGATAGGTGTGCTGTACGTAGAAGATGCAGACAGCCCACGCCAGAGAAAAACGGAAATGTGAACAAGGCCTTATTCACACATCTGTGGAGGAGAACGCGGACAGAGCATGGATCTATTGAATTCAATGGGTCCTTTTTTTCTGAAGGCCATTGTTTTGCTAAAAAAAAAAAATTTAAAAAAAAAACAAGGAAGCATGCACTACTTTGGACCGGACCAAACACGCCCATTCAAGTCTATGGCACGGACAGCACATGAATGCCAATGGACCATTGCTAGGAGATGCTCCGCAAATCCACTTTTTGGCCTAGCAGTGTACAGCTTGGTGCAAATGTGCCACCTTTTTTGGATCCGTGAAAGAGAGGGAAAATAACGGATGAAACATGGACATCATCACGGGTGAAAATTGGACCGTTTTTACACGTACTGAGAACGGACATGTGAATAAGTCTCTAAATCTGCCGTTAGATACTGATAGATGGAATTTCGTTCGGATCCAACTAAGAAGCCACACCCCTTTGGCATCATTTTTGACGATCGATATTCAAAAGTCTCGCAAATATTTGCTAACCAGGACAAATTCCGCACCTGCTCCTGGCAATTTTAATTTTCTCAACATGCATGTAAAAATTCGCTCCGATAGAGGCGGCACTTCCCACCGCTGACACTTTGTATACAGCGAATCACATCAGCTGACGGCTCCATTAGAACAGTCATCAATAGCAGAGACATTAATCAGAAGTCGCAGACATTTTTTATTTTTTTAAAAATTCATCTCACAACAGGACTCCGCGTCCACATAAATCCTGTAAAACCGCCAAACCCTACCTGACCAGTCAGAAACTTCCCAACGCACAGATGTAGCAGAGCTGAACCTGTCATGAAACTCTGGATCAGTTCAGTACAAAACACATCCTGATACAAGGGGAGGGGAGGCGGTCGGTAGACAAACTCAGCTCTGCTACACCTGTAATCGAACAGTATACCATAGGTAACAGCGCTACGATGCGGTACACACACAGACCAGGTAGAAAGACAATACACAGAATCATAAGTTGCAAAGTGCTGCAAGTTTCAGGCCTGCTATAACCTAAGCCCTGCCTCAGGCGACATCCAGCACTAGGCTGGCAGCCCTGGCAGTGATACTAAGTATCAGAAGCATGATACAATGTAAATACATCTCTACCTCCGCCCTGGATGTTGCTGCTCTGCTGCTCTGTGGATGTGCCGGGGCTGTCAGCTCATTGCACTGTTGCATCCATCTCCTGCAATCAATCGGGAGGGGGGGGAGCAGAGGCTGCAGAGGAGGAATCAGGTGCGCTGCATGCAGGGATCGCTGCCTCCACACCAGATCACTGGGATCCACTCTCCCCAGACACAGCTCTCGTCTGCTCTCAGCCCAGTGACATACTGCTGCCTGCCTGCAGCTCTCCCACTCTGCTGGGTCCTACACTCCACCCCTCACAGTGCCTGCTGCTGCTGAATCACATAGACCCCCCTCCCCTCTCCAGCAGCAGCATCATCTGCAGCATTAGAAGGATGGGGGGGTTAAACCATTAGAGTATGGCACCAGTTGCTGCAGTCCTTCCGTACCTCCTCAGATGTAGAAGGGCTGAGTTTGTCAGGTGCAGAAGGAATGAAGTTGTCGTTAGACATAAACCTTGAGGGTGCTGCCACACGTTCGGGTTTATTTATGCCATTTTTAAAGCCAAAATCAGTTGTGGTTGTTAAAGGCATATTCATCTGGGCAGTGGCGTACATAGAGAAGTAAGCAAGGATCAGACCGGGCCCCCCACACAGGACAGAAGGGTTTCTGCCTAAACCCCTTTCTATGACCCTTGGGCCATTTTCCCACTGCCTCATTTGCTAAAGTTGTTCCTTTAGAGGGCAGAGTCCTGACCAAGTTTTCACCTCCAGTAGAAGAGGAGATAATCCCAACTAAGACTGGGCCCCCTCCTGTCCTGGGCCCCAGAGCAGTCACATGTTCTGCCGCTATGGTAGTTAACGCCCTTACATCTGGGACACTGATAGCATATCCCTAGGACAGGTCAGATCTGGGACTGTCTCCTATCTCCAGAACGGGGCCCCTGAAGTGCACACACCGTTCACCTCTTTTGGAGTTCTGAAAATAGCCGAGCACTGGCGGGACACACGCCTATCTGACGTTGATGGCATATCAATGTCACATATGGGACATCCCCTTTAGGCCTCATGCACACGACCATATGTATTTTGCGATCTGCATAAAACGGATCAGCAAAAAATACGGATGACGTCCGTGTGCATTCCGTATTTTGCAGAACGGAACAGCTGGCCCCTAATAGAACAGTCCTATCCTTGTCCGTAATGTGGAAAATAATAGGACATGTCCTATTTTTTTGCGGAACGGAAATACGGACATACGGAAAGGAATGCACACTGAGTACCTTCCGTTTTTTTTGCGGACCCATTGAAATGAATGGTTCCGCATACGGTCCGAAAAAAAAAAAAAAAAAACGGACACTGAAAGAAAATACGTTTGTGTGCATGAGCCCTTAAGCAAGGGAGGGGGGGACATTATGGCACATCGATAGGATAAGCCCTGAATTTCCGAAAGGTGTGGTTTCCTGGGACCCGCTCCTATCTCAAGAAAGCAGAACGAGCTGTGCATGAGTGGCAACCCCTCCATTCAATGCTTGGCTATTTTCAGGACTTCCACAGTGCTGAATGAAGGGTTGACTGCGCATGCGCGGACTACCTTCCATTCACTGCTGTGGGACTTCCTAAAATAGTCAAATGTATTCACTGACCCATAGCGGTGCATGGAGGGGACGCTGCGCATGCGTGGCAGAGCCCCATTCTTGATATAAGAGTGGGACGGACCCCTATTGGTCATTGAAGGCATATCCTGTGGGGTCGTCAAAATAAAAAGGTAGTGATACTCATCCATCCCCCGATACTTACATCCTGCGCTATGTGTGAATCCACCTCTAGGCTCATTCACCCCTGACAGAGACACAACACACATGTGAACAGAGCCTGGACTGCAGGTGATCCTGCTCCATTAAGACACATTCAGCTCTGCTACATCTATAGATTAAACTGTATCTGACGCTACTATTAGGTCCCTATGCCAGAGTACGGCCACATGCAGCGGGTGACACGACCGTGCTGCATTTGAGTCCCGCCCTGCCCTGTCCCGCAGCGGGCTCTTTATAAACTAATTAAGACCGCACTGTTCAGTAGGTCTGTATTGTTAATGACCGCGCCATGAGGTCAAACCCTAAGGCCCCTTTCACATGGGCGAGATTTCCGCGCGGGTGCAATGCATTCGCTGCACTGAATCCTGACCCATTCATTTCAATGGATCTTTTCACATGGGCAAATTTTACACGGCGAACTGATGCGTGAAAATCGCAGCATGTTCTACATTCTGCGTTTTTCACGCAGCCCTGGCCCCATTGAAGTGAATGGGTCTGCGTGAATCACTGATGGTTGCTTAGAGATGTTGTTTGTAAACATTCGGTTTTTTATCACGCTCGTGCGAAATGCATCCATACGCATCGCACCCACGCGGAAAAAAACTGAACGAACGTACGCAATCGCAGTCAAAACTAACTGCGATTTCGTGCGGGTTGGTGCGAGTTTTCCGGAACGCACCCTGAATGCATCCGGATTGAGTCCGTATCGTTCGTGTGAAAGGGGCCTTAGGCTTCATTCACGTCTACGCTTATGTTTCCGATGTTCTGTTTGCATAAGGCGTCATGCATACAAGCGAAGGCCGTCCGTGCCCGTATTGTGGACCGTAAACGTATGATATAACATGCAATATATGGGCACTGGCAGTGTGCAGGCCGTAATGTGGATGCCCATTGACTTAAATTGGTCCGCAATTCTCAAGATACAGAGCGGAGGCATGGATCGTAAGCCCACGGAAGCACTACAAAGCACTTCCGTGGGATTTCAGTCCGTGCCTCCACACAACATGTTCTATTTTTTTGCAGTGCGAACCGTATCTTGCAGATCATGGACCCATTGAAGTCAATGAGTCCGCATCCGCAAACGGCATGCACGCCCGGTGCCCATGAATTGCGGACCGCTATTTGCGGTCCACAGCACGGGCACACGGTGAGAAATGGTAGGGGTGCAGTCACACATTGCAGTCATCATTTTTGGGGGAGTTTGGTGCAAAATTTCTGTGAAACATTAGTCCTTTTCTGTGATTTTGTAGAAAATCTCTGCCAAAACCGCAATCTGTAAATTCTCCCCCTGGGGTACGTTCACATGGTTGTATTAGCATTTTCCGCTCTGTTTGTTTGTTTTATTCGGTTTTCTATTTGAAGCAGGTTTTTTTCGCTGCAGATTTTGGTGTGCTTTTTAGGCCTCTGATTTTAGTGGGAATTCCCCACAGAATCCTCAGGAGTGTTCCTTTTTTCTGTTCGCCTGCAGAAATAAGGAGCTTTTGGGACTTAGATATTGATGGCCTATCCTCAGGACAGGTAATCAACACCAGATCTGTGGGGGGTTCGACACCTAGGACCCACCGGTCGGTAGTTCAGGGCAGCCGCCGGCACCGGAAACTAGACAGTGGATGGAAGGCACTGTACGCTGCGTAGTGTCTGCTATGGCTCAGCTTCTATTCACTTGAATGGGAGCTGAGCTGCAGTACCCGGCATGGCCACTAGGAACCTTGTGCCTCTGCCTCCATACAATGCATAGTTTCTGGTGCCGGTAGCTGCCCAAAGCAACGGATCGGTTGGGATGTGGATTGTCGGAGAACCACCGATCTGGTATTATTGACATTTCCTGATGAGAATGTGCCCGAGAGCCTCAGCGGAGCACTGACTACCGAAAGTACTGGATGCGGTGAAAATCTCCAATGAAAACCAAATTTGTCCAGCTATAGAACCAAGTGGGAGGTCCTGGGTTAAAGGACTTTTCTGGGACTTGAATATTGATGACTAGTGTTGAACGAATCGAAGTCCATGACGTGGACTTCAATCCGAATTTCAGGATAAATTCGATTCGCCGCAAAGCCGAATTTCCTCAATTTAACCTGAAATAGTGTAAAAAAAAAAAAAAAATTGGAAAAATTACACTTACCTGATCCATTTGCCCACCACCATCTTGATTGAAGATCTCGACCCAAATCCTGGTGATGATGTCATCACGACCTGTGCAAGATTTCGCGCCAGACCTTCAATCAACATGGCGGCCGGTAGTCCGTGGCAAGCAAATGGATCAGGTAAGTATAGATATATATACATATCTCAACAACTCTGTTGAAGTACTGCCAGACATAAGTGCAACAGACAGAAGTGTGTAGTTTTAAAAACTGCAGTAGTTTGAAAACAGCAGGAGTTTGGTGACAACATTGGTTTCTTCTGCTTGGTGAGTTATTGCCTTAATTCTAAGATGTCGAGTTTGGTGCAGTGTAACACTTGCCTGGCTGTTGTGTTCCGAAGTACTCTTTGGAGTTTGGGGTATTGTCCATTATGTATGCAATTGTCCACTCTATATAGTGAAATTTCAAGGCTGCAGTCTTTAGTGTGTACCCTGCAATCGAAAGAAGTGTCCCAGCCAGTGAGTGCTGTCAAGCAGCCCTGTAATCCAACACCGCTTCCCCAAAGGTCCATGAGGAGAAGGACTGTGTGGAAGACGGTTGGCTCTGGGAGGTTGAGAGTTGTGGAGCATAAACACAATACTGTTGGAATTTCTGTGTATAATCCCTATGATGTCCTGTCTGATTTGGAAAGTGATATTGATACAAGCATGGCTACAGCTGAATAACTACTTCTGCTCAGTTTTTTCAGATGGCGACTTTCATAATCAGAACATGGCTGGACATAGCATTGCCTCTAGTTGTAAAGTTTCAGCCCCAGTGTTTTCAGAGGCCGATGTTCTACAGGAACTTGTCTGGCTAAAGTTAAATAAGGCAATGGGTCCGGATGGCATCCACCCCAGAGTTCTTAAAGAACTCTGATCTGTGATTGTTGGCCCCCTGACTGATCTGTATAATCAGTCCCTTCTTACAGGAGATGTTCCTGATGATTGGAGAATGGCTAATGTTGTACCCATTCACAAGAAGGGTAGTAGAGAAGAAGCTAGTAACTATAGACCAGTCAGCTTGACATCTGTAGTGGTAAAAATGATGGAAACTCTACTAAAAAAGAAGATAATTGACCATCTAACAATAAACAACTTGATGGACCCAAACCAGCATGGCTTTACTGAGGGCCGATCATGTCAGACTAATCTCATTGATTTCTTTGACTATGTAACTAAAGTGCTGGATGAAGGTGGTGCTGTGGATATCGCCTACCTGGATTTCAGTAAAGCTTTTGATACGGTTCCCCATAAAGAGCTGATAGAGAAGTTATCAAGAATTGGACTTAACCCCTGGATAGTTCAGTGGATCTGCAGTTGGCTGAAGGACAGATACCAGAGGGTTGTTGTAAATGGAGTGTATTCTGAGGAGAGGCTGGTTACAAGTGGGGGCCACAAGGATCTGTTCTGGGTCCTGTTCTGTTTAACATGTTTGTAAGTGACATAAGGGACGGCTTGGTAGGGAAGGTTTTCTTGTTTGCTGATGACACAAAAGTGTGTAATAGGGTTGATGTTCCAGGAGGTGTCGGTAATATGGAGAATGATTTATCTTTATGAGATAAGTGGTCAAAACAATGGAAACTTCAGTTCAATGTTTCCAAATGTAAAATAATGCACTTGGGGAGAAGAAATCCTCTATCTGAGTATCGTATTGGCAGTTCTGTACTAACAAAGACCTCAGAAGAGAAGGATTTGGGGGTAGTCATCTCTGACAGCCTCAAAATGAGCAACCAATGCAGCCAGGCGGTGGGGAAAGCAAATCGTATGCTTGGCTGCATAGCTAGAGGTATAACAAGCAGAAAGAGGGAGATTGTGATCCCTCTGTATAGAGCTCTAGTGAGACCACATCTGGAATACTGTGTTCAATTCTGGAGACCTCACCTGCAAAAGGATATTGTGTCCAAAGAAGAGCTACAAAAATGGTGGAAGGTCTAAAGCATAGAACTTATCAAGAAAGACTCAGAGTTCTTAATATGTATAGTCTGGAGGAAAGAAGAGAAAGGGGGGACATGATTGAAACCTTTAAATATGTTAAAGGACTGAATAAAGTTCAGGAGGGAAGGGTTATTAATAAGAAACTGAACACAATAACAAGGGGGCACAATCTGAGGTTAGTTGGGGGAAAAATCAAGAACAACATTAGAAAATATTACTTCACTGAAAGAGTAGTAGAAGCTTGGAACAAACTTCCAGCAGAGGTGGTTGATACATCCACAGTAACTGAATTTAAACATGCCTGGGATAAACATGTATCTATCCTAAGATAACAATAAAAGGATAATAAAAGGGCAGACTAGAAGGACCAGGTGGTCTTTTTCTGCCGTCAATCTTCTATGTTTCTATGTTTCTATATATTTTACACTGCATTTTTACAATCAGATGCCACGATTATGTATGAACGCAGCATCTGAAGGGTACAATGACGGGGCGGCACAATCGCCACGCCCAGTCAATGTACACACTAATTACAAAGAAATGCGCTTCATTACAAAGCAGATTTTTTAGTAAAATTCTACGAACTTTTCTGAACTTTGCTCATCTCTATCAATGACCTATATAAAGGGGAGATGCAACCAGTGACATCATGTCCATCAGTCCAGCTGCAATACCAGGCACAGCCACTATACAATGTATGGCACTGTGCTTAGTGCTGGGGTTCAATGTGCCCAATCACGGGTTCCCCAGAACAACAGCAAGACCGGTCGCGGTTACAGTAGGGAAGACAATCTGATTTTAACTAAGGATGCTCTGTAAGGCAGTAAACATATCGAAGCCAAATGATAGCACTGGACATTAGAGAATGAAGTATACCCTCCTACAGCGAGCATGGGGGGTTCACCAGGAGTGGAAACATTTTTTAGGCAATGCCTACAGAAATAATGTTAGAAATCACAGCTCTGGGAGAAGAGGAGAGAAACAAAACCTGTATAACGGAGGCCATTAACAGGCCTGGCCACTAGAGGGCTCCCATTCTCTATACTGAAAACCACCTGCATCAGAAGCGCCAGAGATGAGATGTTGGCCTGAAGTTACAGGTGTTTGGAGTCACATACTGTATGATGAATGAGAGCCCTCTAGTGGCCATGTCTGGTAATACAGCCAGCTCTGTAATGCCTGCTGCTGAGTCCCGATCACTTAACTTGAATGGGTTGGAAATACAGTATAAAATATGTTATTTTAGTAGTTGTATCAAACTAGTTTTATTGCCAAAAATAATGCCAGAATTCCGATACAGTCACAATAGTAAATGTGACATCACTGAGTTTATTTTCTCTGTAATATATGTAGATTATAAGCCCTCACGGGCAGGGCCCTCTCTCCTTCAGTACCAGTCTGTAACTTGTCGTGTTCATGCTTATTGCAATTGTCTGTATTATGTACAGTACAGACCAAAAGTTTGGACACACCTTCTCATTCAAAGAGTTTTCTGTATTTTCATGACTATGAAAATTGTAGATTTACACTGAAGGCATCAAAACTATGAATTAACACATGTGGAATTATATACTTAACAAAAAAGTGTGAAACAACTGAAAATATGTCTTATATTCTAGGTTCTTCAAAGTAGCCACCTTTTGCTTTGATTACTGCTTTGCACACTCTTGGCATTCTCTTGATGAGCTTCAAGAGGTAGTCACCTGAAATGGTTTTCACTTCACAGGTGTGCCCTGTCAGGTTTAATAAGTGGGATTTCTTGCCTTATAAATGGGGTTGGGACCATGAGTTGTGTTGGGCAGAAGTCAGGTGGATACACAGCTGATAGTCCTACTGAATAGACTGTTAGAATTTGTATTATGGTAAGAAAAAAGCAGCTAAGTAAAGAAAAACGAGTGGCCATCATTACTTTAAGAAATGAAGGTCAGTCAGTCCGAAAAATTGGGAAAACTTTGAAAGTGTCCCCAAGTGCAGTCACAAAAATCATCAAGCGCTACAAAGAAACTGGCTGACATGAGGACCGCCCCAGGAAAGGAAGACCAAGAGTCACCTCTGCTGCGGAGGATAAGTTCATCCGAGTCACCAGCCTCAGAAATCGCAGGTTAACAGCAGCTCAGATTAGAGACCAGGTCAATACCACACAGAGTTCTAGCAGCAGACACATCTCTACAACAACTGTTAAGAGGAGACTGTGTGCAGCAGGCCTTCATGGTAAAATAGCTGCTAGGAAACCACTGCTAAGGACAGGCAACAAGCAGAAGAGACTTGTTTGGGCTAAAGAACACAAGGAATGGACATTAGACCAGTGGAAATCTGTGCTTTGGTCTGATGAGTCCAAATTTGAGATCTTTGGTTCCAACCACCGTGCGACGCAGAAAAGGTGAACGGATGGACTCTACATGCCTGGTTCCCACCGTGAAGCATGGAGGAGGAGGTGTGATGGTGTGGGGGTGCTTTGCTGGTGACACTGTTGGGGATTTATTCAAAATTGAAGGCATACTGAACCAGCATGGCTACCACAGCATCTTGCAGCGGCATGCTATTCCATCCGGTTTGCGTTTAGTTGGACCATCATTTATTTATCAACAGGACAATGACCCCAAACACTTTGGTCTGTACTGTATGTGCACCGCTTATCATATGTACAGCGCCATAGAATGAACTGCGCTTTAAAGGGGTTGTCTCACTTCAGTAAGTGGCATTTATCATGTAGAGAAAGTTAATACAAGCCACTTACTAATGTATTGTGATTGTCCATATTGTCTCCTTTGCTGACTGGATTAATTTTTCCATCACAATATACACAGCTCGTTTCCATGGTTACAGACCACCCTGCAATCCATCAGTGGTGGTCGTGCTTGCACACTATAGGAAAAAGCATCAGCCTCTGTGGTGGCCAGGACCATGGGAGCGCACATAGGCTTGAAACGATCAGTGTATAATGTGATAGAAAAATGAATCCAGCCAGCAAAGGAAGCAATATGGATAATAACAATACATTAGTAAGTGCCTTGTATTAACTTACAGGATAAATGCTACTTACCGAACCTAGACAACCTCTTTACAAATAATAATAATAATAATAATGATATGACATTACAGTATTTATTATCCCTGTACTGTGACATCACTATGTTTATTATCTCTGTACTGTGACATCACTGTGTTTATTATCCCTGTACTGTGACATCACTGTGTTTATTATCTCTGTACTGTGACATCGCTGTGTTTATTATCCCTGTACGGTGACATCACTGTGTTTATTATCCCTGTACTGTGACATCACTGTGTTTATTATCTCTGTACTGTGACATCACTGTGTTTATTATCCCTGTACTGTGACATCACTGTGTGTATTACCTCTGTACTGTGACATCACTGTGTTTATTATCTCTGTACTGTGACATCGCTGTGTTTATTATCCCTGTACGGTGACATCACTGTGTTTATTATCCCTGTACTGTGACATCACTGTGTTTATTATCTCTGTACTGTGACATCACTGTGTTTATTATCCCTGTACTGTGACATCACTGTGTGTATTACCTCTGTACTGTGACATCACTGTGTTTATTATCTCTGTACTGTGACATATGTATCCCTATGTATTTAACTGTTATTCTGTCTCTTATTTTAAATTATCACTGCCAGGTCTCAAACTGAAGACATTCTTTATTGAAAACAGGAATTCTATGCAGTAAGCCGCAGAGCCCAGTAGGATTTTCTCTGTCTAAGGCCTCTTTCACACGAACGTTGTTTTTGCGGGCTCTGATCCGCATTTTTCACATGAAAAATGCGGACCCATTCATTTCTATGGGCCCGCAAAAAATGCGGACAGCACACCGTGTGCTGTCCGCATCCGTTGCTCCGTTCCGTGGCCCGCAAAAAAAAAATAGAGCATGTCCTATTCTTGTCCGTTTTGCGGACAAGGATAGGCAATGTTACAGTGGATCCGCAAAAAATACGGATGCCATACGGACGCCATCCGTTTTTTTTGCGGATCTGCAATTTGCGGACCGCAAAACACAACGTTCGTGTGAAAGAGGCCTAAAACTTTAGTAGTATTTTTTCAATGTATAGAATTTATTCTGATGCACAGTGTACTGTTATCTACAGATATATATATATAATGGTATATACTGAGACACTGTATGGTTGTTGGTTTTTTTTAGAAAATGAGGAGATTTGTCCAAACTGGCTTGAAGGGAAACTGGCTTTGTTACCCATTGCATCTAATATAATTCCATCTTTCATTTTTTAAAGGAGCTCTGAAAAATGAAAGGTTGAAAGGTGGAACCTGGTTGCTATGGGCAACTAAGTCAGTTTTCTTTTACACCAGTTTTTATAAATCTTCCCCAAAATATTTTTAGTAATTGCCAAAAAAGTAATGGTACAAAATAAATTAAAATAATGACAAAACTGTCCATTATAGAAGGAGAACAATTAAAATAGTCGAAGCAGCATCTCCATGAAATGCCGAAAATGAATGCCGCCTAACAGACTCCACTGAATTTACTGGGATCTGGTTTCCATTAGAAAACCTGGCATTGTAGCAGACAAAAATAACGCAACATGCTGAAATATTGGCTGAGATTTAACAAAACTGGTGCAAAGGAAAACTGGCTTAGTTGCCCATAGCAACCAATCAGATTCCACCTTTCATTTTCCAAAGGAGCTCTGAACTAAGCCAGTTTTCCTTTATAATGGTTTTGATAAATCTTCGCTGTTGTGTCCTGTGTTTTACACAGAATCTCCAACAGAAGCTCCTGACAGATCCTCCGATACAGATGTGGGTGAAACCTAACATGGACTTTTGTGCATGTAATCATCCCCCATTAGACACAGCACAGTGCTACATACAGGGGCTGGCCTATAGCTGCTGAAGAAACTCAAAAACCAGCATCTAGCATGCTAGACTACCTAAAGCTCAGACACCCTCCCTTTTGTAGGGTGCCACAGTGTGTGTGTGGGTGTGTGACACAATAATCCACAATAATCCATCCACAATAATCACATTAGTAAATGTGGGCCAGTGTCTTTTTCTTCCGGACACTATGGACGGCAGAAAACAAATCTCTGTTTTTTGCAGACTGTCTGTAAATTTGCAGATGGTTGCCAACCCTGCAGAGAAGGTAAGTGTGTGCTTGTGTCACTGTGTGTGTGAGTCACAGAAGGTATATATATATGTTTGCAGATGGGAGTGGCGGTAGTCCTGATGGGGTGTTGTGTCACGGTGTACTCCCTCAGGCCGTTGCTTCACGGGGATCGGTGCGGTGGAAATGTAGACCAGAAGTAAACATAGAACAGTCTTTTTAATAGGTGCAAAATATAACTTCAGATACATTCATTAGCAGC
This sequence comes from Rhinella marina, assembly GCA_900303285.1. Lineage (NCBI taxonomy): Eukaryota > Metazoa > Chordata > Amphibia > Anura > Bufonidae > Rhinella > Rhinella marina. Next base: position 199,125 of record ONZH01006430.1, on the reverse strand, counting down.
AATTTCCAAGTGCAATCTTCTGGCACCAGTAAGGTATATGGAGGTAGGTTGGATGGCTGCAATTTAGCGTTTTTATTGTACAGGCCTAGGAGTATTCTGGGTGATGGGTGTCTTACTCATAGCCCCTTACCTCACAGCAGTGTCTTTTAATGCTGTTCTCAGCTGGTCACTCTGGTGTCTGACTTCTCAAGGATTTACTGGTTTGTAATGGTTCCCTCTGGAGAATCTCTACAGTAGCAGGAGCTCTGCGGTGTGCTTCCTCTCCTCTCTAAGGCTGCTTAGGAACTCCCCCTCCTAACAGGAAGTAGGATCTCTCCTTCCAAAGGGGAGGAACAGGGTGGTTAGCCATGTTCCTTACCAACCATTGCCATCCACTCCTTAACTGGTAGGTGCAGCCAAATACATATAAAATACATAATACAATACAAACTATATACATTTGTAGTACCTCCGGGTCTGAAGTACTGCATATTTCCTTTGCTTTTGTGTGTATATATATATATATATATATATATATATATATATATATACTGTGTGTATGCATTTACCATGCAAAAATGGAGATGAACCCCCCTCTTTACAAAACATTCTATGCTCCCCTGTTTGCATGTATAGCCGCCTCGGTTTCCCTTCCCATCTTGATGCAGTTTGGCAATTCCCATGGAAAACCTCTCTGGCTGAATGAACAGCAGTGATTGACAACAGTGAAAGGTGGATTCCATGCGGATTCTGCAAAGTTTTAAGAAGTTTTCTCTAGGTTTGCCAAAAAATATGCAGCATGAAAGATCCCTAAGGAGTACGGCAAGTAAAACTGCAATGTGAATTGGGATTGTCCAGGCAATTATACTGGTGTGACAGCAACATGAATATGTACAGTATATCCTGCCAGTTCAGCTCCAGTAACCACATCAGCTCTGCGATTCCTTGAATTTAATTAGGTCACTCATTAAGTCGTCAGCGCGCACTGCTTCAAGGAAAGAATCTTGTCCAAACCTTATTAAAATACATTTTGCTCAATTTGTGAAGTTTCACCAATGTAAGGCACTTGAACAGAACATAAAAGAGGATTAAACATCAGAAATGAGAACAACTTAGCAAAGTGTGTCGACAATAATTAGATAATATATTATAATATATTCCAGCATAGGGTTGTCAGGATCTGTGCTCATTTCTCTTAAAGTTGTATATGGTATTTTACCCCTATATAGATGCTCAGTGTATGGTCCTTATTCAGGGGCATTTACTGAATATGGTGGGCCCTAGAAAAATGGAAGGAGATAAATCCAGAGAAGAAGGAAGATCCATAGAAGTGAATGGGTGTATAGCTGAAAGAGGTTCCATGGAAAGGATAGGGTCCATAGAAGAGGATGGATCCAGTAGAGGATTGGTCCATAGATGAATGGAAGAGAATAAACCAAGATAAGAGGGAGGGTCCACAGAAGGATGGGTCTATAGAAGACGATATGTCCAATAGAGGGTGGGACCATAGAAGAGGATGGGTTTATAGAAGAGGATGGATCCAGTAAAGCCGTGTTCCCCAACTCCAGTCCTCAGGGCCCACCTACCAGGTCAGGATTTGAGGCTATCCCACAGAATGAATACCTGTGATAAGTCCTGATGCAATTAAACTGATTATATCACCTGCTGAATACTAAGGAAATCCTAAAAAACCTGACCGTTAGGTAGGCCCTGAGGAGTGGAGTTGAGGAACACTGCAGTAGATTATTGGTCCATAGATGAATGGAAGAGAATAGAGAGGGTCCACAGAAGGATGGGTCTATAGAAGAAGATATGTCCAATAAAGGGTGGGACCATAGAAGAGGATGGATCCAGTAGAGGATTGATCCATAGACGAATGGAAGAGAATAAACCAAGAGAAGAGGGGGGATCCACAGAAGGATGGGTCTATAGAAGAAGATATGTCCAATAGAGAGTGGGACCATAGAAGAGGATGGATCCAGTAGAGCAGTGTTCCCCAACTGCAGTCCTCAGGGCCCACCTAACAGGTCAGGATTTGAGGATATCCCACAGAATATATACCTGTGGTAAGTCCTGATGCAATTAAACTGATTATATCACCTGCTGAATACTAAGGAAATCCTGAAAACCTGACCGTTAGGTGGGTCCTGAGGACTGGAGTTGAGGAACACTGCAGTAGAGGATTGGTCCATAGATGAATGGAAAAGAATAAACCAAGATAAGAGGGAGGGTCCACAGAAGGATGGGTCTACGGAAGAAGATATGTCCAATAGAGGGTGGGACCATAAAATAATGGAAGAGGATAAATCCAGAGAAGAGGGAGGATCCTTACAAGAGTATGGGTCCATAGAAAAGGTAGAGTCCATAGATGAGAATAGGTTCAATAGAGGATGTGTCCATTGAATAGAATTGAAGAGGATGAATCCTTAGAAGAGGGTGAAAAAGGGAGGGACCATAGCAGAGGATGGATGTATAGAAGAAGCAGGCTCCAGTAGAGGATGGCTCCATAGACAAGAATGGAACCGAGTTAAATGTTATAATGTTATATGTATTCCAAATCGTTGATTGTGAGCAGCATAGGGTGACAGGAGTTTTACAAGATTTTTATATTGATGACCTTTTCTCAGGATAGGTCATCAGTATCTGATCAGTGGGGGTCCGACAATTGGGACCCCCGCCAATAATCTTTTTGAGAGTGCTGCGGCCTGCTCTCTTTGCTTTTCCTAGGCCGTGATGACACATTCATGTGTCACGTGGCCTAGGAGCAGCTCACGATACCAGGCCTTCTCAAAACAGCTGATCGGCGTGAGTCCCGGGTGTTGGAACCCTACCAATGAGATACTGATGACCTATCCAATATCATATGTTTCAAGCAGGGGTGACCTTAGGAGTGTGCCACCTGTGCAAACACACAGGGCACATCATTATTCACTGCTGAAGGGGGCGCCAGATGGTCCCCTCTCCGGGGCACCTGGTCACTGGGTCAATTCACCAGGGTGAACCTCCATTCAATTGTTTCTGCATCCACAGGACACAGATACAACTGACCATACACCGCAGTGCTGTCTGGACAAGGGAACACTTCAGCACTCTGTTCAGAGATCAGTTGTTGCCAGGAGAAGCCAATAATGGTGGCCTGAACCGGATGAAAAGTAAAGAAGAGAAAATAACTCCAGAGGAGACTGCCTGCAAGTCACTAAATGTAAATGTTTATTCTGCCAATGACTGTCTCTGATCAGTGCTGTAGTAGCTTGTATGGTCTGCAGCATGATGATGGGTGGTAGCATTCTCTTTCGCGAAACAATCCCAGAACCTGTTCAGGACGTACTGGGAGCTGTAGTTTCATGGTTCATGTGCTGTATTTATACAATGTTCTTTGTTTTCGTGATGTATTTATGTAATGAGCTTGGTTTTGGTACTACATGTAATGAGCTTGTGTCACGAACCAGCGGGTGTGAACCCACTGTGCCTCATGTCCTACCTCCTCTGAGGGCATTGTCAAGTGAACCCCTCGTTCTTCACAATACCCCAGAGGGTGGGGATAGACTTTCCCGAGGGGAACACCAAGTCACTACCTCTTAAGGAGGATTGGCACACGAGGCAGCTGGTCCAGGAGGTACCTGAGCAAGGTACCAGAGGTACAGAGGTAATCAGAAGGCCGAGTCGTTAACAGGAGCAACAATGCAGGACCGAAAGATGAGGCAGAGGTGAAGTCAGACAGGCAATGGGTCAGGGGAGGCGGCACAGGTACAGGTCAGGCAATCCAGGATGGCAACAGGAGAGTCAAGGCAAGTAGGCAGGGAGGGAATGAGGGAGGTATCAGGCAGGTAGCAGAGTCCAGAAACACAAGCACAAGTCAGGATAATAGCCATCTAAGCAGGACACAAGGACTTTGACACTGAGGCATCTGGGAAGGGGGCTGAGCCACTTATATATGTGCAGGAGGGCTAGGATTGGTCAAAGAGGTCACATGATCCAACCCATAAAGCACAGGAAGTGATGCGTGCCGGCCCTTAAGGGAGTGATGCAGGGAACAAGCAGCAAGCCTGTTGTGGTCAGGGCTGAATGGAAACTGTGGAGCGGATACCAGAACAGCAGTACTTACTATGATACTATAAAAACGATTATGAAAACTCAGTAAAAATTAGTAAGATACTCCAAAATAAGGAAAACATTATTTTCCATTTTTGCCTTTTCATTTTCTACTCCCTGCTTCCAGGAGCCATAACTTTTTTTTTTACTTCTCCGTTCACATAACCATAGGAGGGCTTTTTTTGCAGGACAAGTTGTACTTTCTAAGGAACCATTTATCACTGCATATAATGTAGTGGGAAACTGTAAGAAAAATCCAAATGGAGTGAAATTGGGAAAAATAAATTCACTTCTGCCATAGTTTTATGGGTTTCATTCTTACAATGTTCCGTATGCGTTAAAACTGACCTGTTACCTTTCTTCTCTGGGTCAGTATGATTACGGTAATACCACATTTATATAGTTTTTCTTGTGTTTTAATGGTTAAAAAAATTAAAACATTGAAAAAAAAATTGATTTTTGTATTGCATTGTCATATTCTGACCCCCATAACCTTTTTATATTTATGTCTATGGAGCTGTGTGAGGGCTTATTTTTGCGGGGAAAGTGGAGTGATTTATTTTTTTTTTTTTACTGTTTTTAATTGTGCTTTTTTTTCACAGCACACCTCCCCCCCAACTCCCTCATTTGTTTTCAGTGATGCGATTTTGCAGTGTTTATGACTTTTTGATGACTTTTTATGAATTTTTTTGGGAGGTGAAGCGACATAAAACAGCCACTTTGATTTTTGTTCCATTACAGAGTTCAGTTATGTCTATTTCTTATTGTTATTTATTTGTTTTTTTTGGGGTTTTTTTACCTTTTTTCACTTACATTAAGTCCCCTTAGGGGACTTGAACATGCGATCGTTAAATCACTTGTCCCATAGACTGCAATAAAATTACCATTGCAGCCTATGGGACATTCAATATGTTCCTATGGGGCCCTGCCACAGGGCTCTATAGGAACTATTCTTATAGCCTCGGATCCTTTAGAGCATAGGGATGCTCAACCTGTGGCCCAGCTGTCCAGCTGTTGCATAACTACAACTCCCAGCATGCCATAATAGCTGTAGGCTGTCTAGGCATTCTGAAATTGTAGTTTTGCAATAGCTGGAGGGCCGCAGGTTGGGCACCCCTGCTTTAGAGGGTCTGAGGCTACCACAAGGAATGGTTTCCTCGATCGCCACACGGGGGAGCCTTTTGGACCCTGGGAGTGCCACGCTCCCAGGGAAAGCTGTCTCAGATGCAGTGGTCACAAATGTGTGAAACAGCAAAAACACGGGGTGACTATGGACCCTGTTGTTCTCTGGAGCGGGTGCCATCTTTCAGAAATGGACTTCCGTCGTACATGTATGGCAGATATCCTCTAGGAGTTAAATCACTTTGTGCACAAAATCACAAAACGTGTCTGGTCATTTAGGAGTCATTTAGGAGCAAAACATGTATTGCTTTGGGCAATACATATTCGAAGGGACCATTGACAATACTATTGAGATCCCCAGTGATCTGCTTTGGGTAACTTCACAGCAAGCATTCACTTTCCCCTGCATCGCCCCCACAGGTGAAATAGAGCATTACATGGTGTCCATTCATGTCAATGGGTTGTCTGTGTAATGCAGGACAAGACAGGTCCTCCAGAGCGAGAGACAATCTTGCAACCAGTCTCCACACTTGCCAAGATCTGATGATCCTGAACAGAGGACCCCTTCTATTAACTCAGGGTGCTCTTACTGGATGTATGAAAATTATTCCCCCGAACTGGACAACCCCTTTAAAGGATTAAACCTTATGTTGCACCACTTCACCTCCACTGACGAGCAGGCATGTATCGGGAAGGAATGCTTCATTCCCATTAATTACTCATCGGCGCAGTGTAAATGCGCCTTTAGTTTGTGTCTACAAAAACCTCATCTACCTAAACGATCCACAGTTTTTGAGTGACCCCGGCTGATCCTTCATAAATTAGATTTTCCTGACAACATTTATGACTAAGATTTATTTTTCTTGTCAGACCTTGTTAGACTCTGTGTTTACATGTGGCATAGACAGAGCGTAATTACTGACTTTTCTATCATAATTAGTGTAATAAAGTGCAGATGAGCCGCATTACAAGGAAACGCTAGCAACATATGCAGTACCCCAGACCTGAGGGTATGTGCAAATTTGGTTTGTTATATAATGTTTGTAATGTTAAAGGGGTATTCCCATCACAGACAATGGGGTCATATAGCTAGGATACGCCCTCATTGTTTGATATTCTACACCAAGAATAGAGCAGGGAGAGTGGTGGCTGGAGGACCCCGGGTTTCCTAGGGTCTGGCCACCCCCAAGCGCTCTCCCCATACAAGTGAATGGGAGCACACTGCCCTTGCGCTGACACCGCTCCCATTCGTTGCTATGGGGCTGATGGAAATAGCCAAGCCAGCACTCGTCTATTTTTGGCGGCCCCATAGAAATGAATGGAGGGCGGCTGCGAATGTGTAGTCCGCCCTCCATCATCTTTCCCCGCTCCGTTCTCGGTGTAGGTGCGGGTCCCAGAGCTGCGGGTCACTAGGATATGCCCCCATCGTCTGTGATGGGAACACCCCTTTAATGCTATGTACTGTGCAGCATGAGCCAGGCGAGGCCAGCGTTAACAATCCTAGGCCGATCCTCTGTGGAGCTCAGGGTGTGGATGGGCTCCACCGCCTGGCTCTGGAAGATTCCAGTAAGAGAAGCTGTAGAGAGGGAGGAAGGGAGCAGTCTCCATGTGCTCCTCTCCCAAATACTCCGGAGCCCTGGAGCCTCGGTTACCTCCACAAGCTCCAGCAGATGCAAGCAATAACAAAAGGAGGATGATTTGTGTGGCTACAGTGTGACGGTCAGCAAGGTTACCCAGCTTAAAGCGTTCCAGATCCTGCTGCTGCATAGGGGAAACGAGTTAAGACATCTAATGGCTGTAGTAGGACGGTTACCTTCCTGGCACCAACGCTTGGCCATGCAGATTCTAAGTTCTCCTTTATCTTCCTATTTTTCTTCTTCTCCTTCCTGTAGATCATGAAGTAAATCACACAGAGATCTGTTAGTCTCTGGAACATGAGGTCTAAGGAGAAGGAGCATGGGTCACTGCTTCCTTCCTCTCTCACTCTACACTGACTAACAAAGCTGTGGATGGATCCTAGATCCCAACCAACCTCCTGCAAAGGGCTGAACCAGGAGTATTAACCCTGGTTGTGCCATCCCTACACAGCTATGCTGGGTATAATACATTACAATGACAATACATGACATCACATTACATTACATAACACATTTTTTTGCAGATGCCCCCTACTCTCGAGTCCTGCATCTATATCTATCTTTATTCACCCATATGTGAGATGTTTCATAATCCCCATGAATATACTGTAGTCAGAAATGTCTCACATAGGGGTAAAGAAATAATCCAGTTCTTTTCACTGAACAGGAGTGCTGCATACATTCATCCTTAGATGATATATATCTGTCATTAAATATTCAGCTGTGTTCAAAAGTTCTATAAATCCTGATAAGTCATTTTGCCATCTACAGTATAGTCGCATGATGAATTTAATAATGGAAACAATAAACCACCTGGAGGAATATACAGCAAACACTGAGCATTCCAGCTGTATGAGAGACCTGGCCACCAAGCTATAAAGCAGGCGTTCAGGTAATGCTGTTATTATAAAGTTTATACAAAAAAAGGTTAAGGGGTTCTCCGGGCTCTTTCCCTAATTATCGCGTTTTACTAACCTGCGGAGGCCACTTCTTTTTCTGTTCGGCTTCATTATACTCAGTGCAGCTGAACGGGAAAAGAAGGCGCCATATCCTTTCTGGACCTGGGTGGAAGAGCCCCTATCAGTCTGTCTATCTATATCTATGTATCTATCTATCTAAATATCTATTTATCACTTATCAATCTATGTATCTGTCTGTGTATCTATCTATCTATCTTATTTATATCTATCTATCTATCTATCTATCTTATTTATATCTATCTATCTAATATCTATCTAGTATTTATTTATCCAACTATCTGTATCTATCTATCTATCTATCTATCTATCTATCTATCTATCTTCTATCTATCTCATATCTATGTATCTATCTATCTATCTATCTATCTATGTATCTATCTATCTATCTATCTATCTATCTATCTATCTCATATCTGTGTATCTGTCTATCTATCTTCTATCTATCTATCTATCTATCTATCTAAAAGAAAAAAATGACCGCAGCACATCCAAATAGATGAAAAAAGGTGCGTCTTTAATCACCCAGGCGATGTTTCTTGTCAAGCAATAGTCCCAGTAAGAGGACTGAAACGTTATCTGGGTGATTAAAGACGCACCTTTTTTCATCTATTTGGATGTGCTGCGGTTATTTTTTTTCTTTTACATCTACGGTTGCTGGTACACACCTGACTGCTGGCACTCCATCTATAATTGGACTAGCAGTGCTACCCTGTTTTTGCATTTTCTTGTATATCTATCTAATATCTAAGACATGTATTTAGCCATAGCAACCAGCACCTGCACTCTGGGATGTGCTGACTGAAATCTCCTTTTTTTCTTTGTAAGTTTGTACTGGAGGTGTGGCTACTCCATTTGGTCATGCACTCCTGACCAGCCCATTTGCCCCACAGGTGGTTTTTTTAATCAGTGCAACTATAAAGCCGAGTGATTCGGCATGCATGTTAGTGTCTGCACTCCTGAACTAGGGGAGGCCTTTGTAGTACCAGAAATGGCAAAAGGCAAGTGGACATTACATGCATGTGGAACAAAACATCCCCTGATTATATGGAAGCCAAGACTGTCACGTAACAGGTAGGACATAGTGTTAGGTTCCCATTCTGCAGAGAACACCTTGACGATTGTGGTGAATGGGCTCAGATAATTTTGTACAAAATGTATTTGCCAAGAGTCTCTAACTTATTATACAAGCATAGCATGAGCTTTGGAATATTCTATTACTGTGGCATTTTGTGCTTTATCTGGTAGCGGTGTGTGGCTGCATATTATGTATCTTCCTTTGACATATATCTATCTAATATCTATCATCTGTCTCATTCTACCCAATTATCTATCGATCTATTTTCTGTCAACCTATTAATCTATCTCCTATCTATCTATCTATCTATCTATCTATCTATCTATCTATCTATCTCATATATATCTATCTAATTATCTATTTATCTCATATCTATTAATGCAACTATCTTTATCTCATATGTATCTAATTATCTATTGAAAGGTCACTGGTTCGAATCCAGGAGCAGCCATGAAGAAGATTTCTCAAGAAAAGAGAAGCGGCCTCATCCAGCTCATCGATAGCAGTATCTTGGCCAAGAAAATTGCCAAACTGCATCATGTGAGGCCGTGACCAGGGCCGGCCTTAGGTGGCAGGGTGCCCTGTTCAAAATTGCCCTTAGGCGCCCCCTTCCTTCGCAGTTTTATAATGTTAGTTTTTGTGACTTTTGTTCATATGTTTAGCTCAGTTTCTGCAGGCCATCCTAGGTAAAATATTGAAACTGCTGTCCATATTGGTAATTTTTATGATTTTCTAATATACACTTCCATAAACAGAAACCTTGTAATAACAACCTAACCTGAATGAAATGAAAGAAGTAAAATGGAAAATAATTATCACTTGTTCATTTTCTATAATAATAAGCATTTTATTCCAACGTCATCTAGGATGACAGAAGACAGTTTTTATATACAGGACTGCCATAAACATGTCTATTGCATAATGCATATATGAAAAATACACACTGTAACTTTAGAGGGGCTGTCCCAACTCATCCAATATAAGAGATACCGAATGCATCCATGTTCCCAGCATTCCAGTGTGATAAACACTGAGGGAGGGATTTATCATCTCTGTATGCATGTTTTCTGGCTTACAAAAATAAGCTAATTTCTGAGCAGTCGCTAGTTTGCTCATTTTTGCTGTTTCTGCAGCGGCCATTCCACTTCTGAAAAAGTGGGTGTGGCTTGGTGTACTAATGAGTGTGGCCTCAGCTCAAGCCAGATTTACTACAGTCTATGCAACTTCTGTAGCCTATATTGTAGGGCAAACCTATACCACCTCTGTGGTGGAATAGACGTAAAGCCACTTTAAAGAGGGGAAATTCTGCACAGGCAGAAATATGAGGAGGCTTACGCCTCTTAGTAAATCTGCCTAGCTGGATGGGCGGCGGATTTCACTTAAGAATGGCATGAAAAACACTGGTCCTTCGTACATCTCCCCCTAAGTGTTTCCACATTTCCGGGTAAAAAGATTTAACAAAATACTGAGTATGTCCATGACTTCCCATTTCCAATGTTCTGATATAAGTACTGAGAATTTCCCTCCAATATGATAAGTATTGAGTATTGAGAGTGTCCCTGGTGACCCAATGTTTTAAGTACTGACCGTTTCCCTGTCCCTTGAGATGCAATGTGATGTAAGTACAGAAAGTGTCCAGGTTCCTCCTGGCCATCCACTGTGATAATTACTATGAGCTTCCATGTCATCAGTGATTCAATAGGATAAGTACTGGGAATGTCCCTGGTCATCCTAAAAATACTGGGTGTCCATAGCCGAACGGTGTGATAATTCCTGAGCGATTCCTTGTCCATCTGATGTGACAAGTACTGAAAATATTTCTGGCGCTCCCGTATCATAAATTCAGTGTGTCCATGTCCTTGATGATTCAGTACGAATACAGTAGAATGTATTCTTTATCACATAATCCATTTTGAAAAATTGTATACTGATAGCCATTAATGCTACTCAAAGGGGAAGAAAGTAAGACACATATGAGACCCTGCAAAGTTCAAGCCTTCAGGACAATGCACTTTAGTGATCGCAGAGGGATGAAAAGAAGGAGTATTTTCTCCGCTTCCACAAACAAATAACAGAGAGTGAAAGAAAGAAATTAGAACAGGGATAGTAATAGCATCTCACCACGAAAAGTAATGTCAAAACCACCTCACAGACATGAAACAAGGCCTATGGGTTCAGAAATGATAGTTTCTCATGGTAAGATAAAGTTTCAGATTTATGTGAGTAACAAAAAAGTTTTTGAGACACAAACAAAACAAAGACTTAAATATCAGGCCTGTATATTAGAACAACATGATGACTACCATTACTAACTCCACTACTGTCACTGAATCTAAACAGTATATATTACCCAATATTACCAATTATATTAGTATACAAGGGACAAATAATACAGCCTTAGTAAATATTACTAACACAATGACTGAATAATACCACCACCATACTGTCATTATAGAGAACACAATAAACTCAGACCCATATCACCCCCATACAGTGAACATACTGTATAGAGATAGATATCAGCTCTACAGGCGGTACAGTGTAATTGATTACCATTACATCCAGTGACTCCAGAAGACGTCTTCTCTATTCAGTATTTCCTTTTGTTTTCCATCCGGTTCAGACCTCCATGTCAACTTCTCCCTGCCATGAGTCGCCTCTTCAGCATCTGTCAGACAAACATCTTAGAATCTGCATTTTCCAGCATCCTGATCACCTCTACACAATCTCCTCAGCTACAGCCCCCAAAACTTCAATAATACCCCACCACATACACTGGTAGGCAAGTATGTCATTCCCATTAGTGCCAGTAACACCCCCCCTCCATTCATTCCCATTAGGCCAGTAACATCCCCCCCTCCATTCATTCCCATTAGGCCAGTAACATCCCCCCCTCCATTCATCCCCATTAGGCCAGTAACATCCCTCCCCCCATTCATCCCCATTAGGCCAGTAACATCCCCCCCTCCATTCATTCTTATTAGTGTCAGTAACATCCCCCCCTCCATTCATCCCCATTAGGCCAGTAACATCCCCCCCTCCATTCATTATTATCAGTGTCAGTAACATCCCCCCCTCCATTCATTATTATCAGTGTCAGTAACATCCCCCCCTCCATTTATTCCCATTAGTGCTAGTAACAGACTCCCCACCCCGGCCCCTCATTCATTCCCATTAGTGCCAGAATTAAAAAAGAAAGAAAGGAAACAAAACAAATACTACAAATGCTTACCTACACTCCCGCGCAGGGCCTCCGGGCCGACATCTCCGCTAACAGTCGCCAATGAATGACGTCATCGGCGCCTTTGCCGGAGGTCACGCTGCTACAGGAAGAGCTGTATGCGCGCGCCCATGCGCATACAGCAGATAGCAGCGCTGGACACTACGGCGCAGGGGCGCAGCACGGCAGCAGCTGATCCTATTCCTGACGGCGCCCCCTTAATAGTCTGGCGGCCGGCGCCCTGCGCTGATACAGCAGATTGCAGCGCTGGACACCACGGCGCAGGGGAGCAGCACGGCAGCAGCTGATCCTATTCCTGATCACGCCCCCTCAATAGTCTGGCGGCCGGCGCCCTGTGCGACCGCACAGGTCGCACATAGCTAAGGCCGGCCATGGCCGTGACAATTAGAAGAATAAGAAATGAAGTCCGTCCTTTCATTTCAAAGCCAAGAGATGGATGTCCAGGCGAAATATCAGAGTCAACAAGTCGGCTCATCACAAGGTCTATCAGTTCTGGAGCGACAGACACGGTAGTGGAAGCGGCTCGTAGGCTTCATAATAGTGAGATCAGAGATGTCTGTGCCAGCACCGTGCAACACACATTACACAGGTCTGGAATGGTGGCCTGAAAAAGGTGAAGAAGCCTCGATTTCAATATCGTCATAAGATATATCGGCTTGAGTTTGCCAAACAGTGGACAGTAAAATACTGGAAACGGGGGATTTGGAGCAATGAGATGAAAGTCAATAGACCAGGCTCTGATGGGTGCAAATGGGTCTGGAAGAAACAAGGGAAAGGGGCTAACGGATCGAGAAATTGAAGGAACTGTGAAGTTCGGTGGAGGAACCTGATCATATGTGGTTGTTTCACAGCCAGGGCCGTTGCTAGGGTCTCAAAAGATCCGGAGCCCAAGCCCCAATTCATATGACCCAATTCTTTAAGTCGACCAAACGCCCCCCACCCTCAACCCCACTTGCAAACACTAGCACTGAAGACATTTTGCTATACAGCAGCACGTACCTCTCATATCCAGGGCCTCCCAGGTGACGTTTCCTCTGATGTAGATCTTCTCTGTCATCATCTTCTCCATTCGGTCCGGACAACTTCTCTCAGCCGCCTCGTCTCTGCAGAGCGTGACACACAGACATCTTAGCTTCCTCAATTTTCTATACCGCCAAATACTATCCTGTAGAAAATTGTGTGCCATACAAATACTCTTCCCCATAGTAATAGTGCTCCTCATAGTCCCACCAATAATAATTCCCTTCTAGAATGCCCTCATTAGTAATAGTGCCCCCTATAGTGTCCCCAACAGTGATAGTGCTCCTAGCCTCCATTAGTAGAAGAGTCCTCCAGTATTAATAATGCCCTCATAGAGCCCCCAGTAGAAATAAGGCCCTCTACTGTTCCCCCATAAAGCTCCCTACAGACCCCTCAGTAGCAATAAGACCCCCCATAGTACTCCTAGTAGAAATAAGGCGGATCTATAAGTCCCTCCTAAAGAGCCCGTAGTAATAAGAATGTCTAATGTCCCCTGGATTTAAAATGCCCCCACAGTGCCGCCAGTATTTATAATGCCCTCTACTGTTATAATGCTCGCCTTGAAGTGCCCCCAGTATTTATATTGCCCCTTACTGTTATAATGCTCGCCCTGAAGCTCCCCCAGTATCTATAATGCCCCCTGCAGTGCCCCCTATAGTTATATTCCTCCGTTTACTGTCCTCAGAGATTATAATTCCTCACTCCCTCCTCCAGACACCTTCAAAATACAGTCCCATGTAAATAAAATCACCCCCTCCCCAGCCACCTCCAACATACAGTCCCAGGTAAATAACATTATCCTCAACATTCAGTCCCATGTAAATAACTTCCCTCCCTTCAGCCCTAACATACAGTCCCAGTTAAATAACTACAACTCCCAGCATTGCTCTGCCTCTCCCTTCACTTCCTCTCCTCATGTAGCAGAGCCCACCACAGCTTCTTCCCAGGAATTCTCTTCTCTGCTGAGCCGTCCTTTCCTGCACTGGTGACATGTTGGTGACATCATCCAAGGTCCTTTTCAGCTACTGCCTTCTGCACTGATCACATGACCTGTGATGTCACTACAGGTCCTTCAGATTTTCCAGTGGATTAGATGCAATTGTATTGCGATCCTGAGGATGGCAATACGATTCTATCTGGATGGCAGGCAGGACATTCGGGGCCTGGGACAAAACATCAGGGGCCCAGGCCCCGAATATTTTAACCTAGCAACGCCCCTGTTCACAGCCAAAGGCGTTGGATACTTGACCAGAATGGATGGTGGTCTAAATGCTGAGCTATATATGAGTATCCTACAAGACGAGCTACTTCGTACACTTGAGTACTATGGGTATAAAAAGGACAACACCCCGAAGCATACATCTAGATTGGTGTAAAAATGGTTCAGTGACAATGAAGTAGAGGTGCTGGATTGGCCCCCACAATCCCCAGACCTTAACCCAATCGAACACTTGTGGGTTGAGTTGAAGAAAGCTGTATTCGTACCCAAGTGAGACGACCAGTATGGACCAACATTGGAAACGTGTAGAAGAGACCTGGGAAAAGGTCTAGACATGCTTGAATCTGATCGAGAGCATGGCCAGAAGGGTTCAGGCAGTGCTGAAAGCCAAAGGTGGATTTACAAAATAATAAAAAATAAAATTTAGAATTTTAGGAGCAAAACAGTAACAATGCAGTTACATGAGAAGAATCTGCAGAACTAATCATATGATAAATAGCTGCAAGTCCAATGTATGTATGAGATACCCAAGATGATTGTCTATAAAATGATGGGAGTCTCACCTTCTAAGCTGTAGTGGATGGTGAGATATGGAGCCTGAAAGTCAAAAGTTCTAAACATTGTTACCATTTACTCGTCAATGAATCTTATCTATCTATTTTATCTATCTATCTATCTATCTATCTATCTATCTATCTATCTATCTATCTATCTATCTATCTATCTATCTAATATCTATCTATCTGATATCTATCTATCTAATATCTATCTATCTATCTATCTATCTATCTATCTATCTATCTATCTATCCACAGAAAACGAGGCAGCACTCCAACTCAGGTGACAAAGTGAAGACCCTTTATTACCCTTAGCAACATTTCAGCCCAGCACAATGAGGCCTTTGTCAAGCTATCTATCTATCTATCTATCTATCTATCTATCTATCTATCTATCTAATATCTATCTATCTCATATCTATCTATCTATCTAATATCTATCTCATATCTATCTAATATCTATCTCATATCTATCTATCTATCTATCTATCTATCTATCTATCTATCTATCTATCTATCTATCTATCTATCTATCTCATATCTATGTATTTATCTATTATCTATTCATCTTTCTATAAAATGATTTACTATTTTTCTTGTGTGATTTTCTATGTACTTTTGTATTGCACTCTCATGTCTGATCTTCCCACATTTTTGGATATGCTATACCGGGAATGCTGTCTCTAGCCATCTGGGCACTGGGCAGTACTTTCATAGACTTTTGAGGGGTCTATATATACGTCGTCTGTGCTTTGATTATTTTGTCAGGGGAGACCTTGCCCAGGACTCCAATAATTAACCTCCATCAGTGATCGCGGATGATTATCCCATACTTCTCATGAGACTCCAATATCTCGTCAGTCACTCGCCCCGCTCCGTATTCACAGCACGTTCACTCATTTAGCAGCTAAATATGATTTAATCCGCACAACACATGACACATTGTAAATGCACATGGAGGAAAGTATTAGCCAAAGCACTTGGGAAAATTCTTCTAGGGATTCCCTAAAGGTCAGATGGCTTTGATCATTTGTTGGAAGGGGAGGCCGGGTACAGAACTAAAACAAATGGTTACAGATTAGGGACTTGCTTTAAAGTGAATTTCTTCCTTTTTTAACATGTCGTTTTTTTTTTAGTCCAGTGTTATACATTGATTCATCTCTTTATATATTTCCCTGCATAGACAAATTAAAAAATTATATTATAAAATGCTAGCTGTCTGCAGCCACCAGCAGGGGGAGCTGACTGCACACTATGCTATTATGCTGAATAAATAAATAGTATGCGGTAGGCTCCCCCTAGTGGTGACTGCTGGCAGACCAAATTCTATAATTAATCTCTATGTCTTAGGCTACTTACACTATCAGTCATTCAAGGCCATTTTTCTACCATTTCTGCATCCATTTTATGGCCAGCTGTCTGTTTTTAATGGCCGTTTTGTTTCCGTTATTCAGGGTCGTTAATAACGGATGAATTTCATTTTTTTTTCCTTTATAAAATCATAATTGCTGCAGTACACATAATGTCCCCAATAGTGGCTCCCAGCAGTAATAATGTCCTCCATAGAGGCCCTCAGCAGTAATACTGTCCCATATAACAGCTCCCAGCAGTAATAATGTCCCCCATAGCAGCTCCCAGCAGTAATAATGCCCCCCATAGAGGCCCCCAAAAGTAATAATGCCCCCCATAGAGGCCCCCAGCAGTAATAATGCCCCCCATAGAGGCCCCCAACAGTAATAATGTCCCCCATGGTGGCCCTCAGCAGTAATACTGTCCCATATAACAGCTCCCAGCAGTAATAATGTCCCCCATGGTGGCCCCCAGCAGTAATGTCCTCCATAGAGGCCCTCAGCAGTAATAATGCCCCCCATAGAGGCCCCCAACAGTAAAAATGTCCCCCATGGTGGCCCTCAGCAGTAATACTGTCCCATATAACAGCTCCCAGCAGTAATAATGTCCCCCATAGCAGCTCCCAGCAGTAATAATGTCCCCCATAGAGGCCCCCAACAGTAATACTGTCCTACATAACAGCTCCTAGCAGTAATAATGTCCTCCATAGAGGCCCTCAGCAGTAATAATGTCCCCCATAGAGGCCTCCAGCAGTAATAATGAATAATGTCCCCCATGGTGGCCCCCAGCAGTAATAATGTCCCCCATAGCAGCTCCCAGCAGTAATAATGTCCCCCATAGAGGCCCCCAGCAGTATTAATGCCCCCCATACAGGCCCCCAACAGTAATACTGTCCCACATAACAGCTCCTAGCAGTAATAATGTCCCCCATGGTGGCCCCCAGCAGTAATAATGTCCTCAATAGAGGCCATCAGCAGTAATAATGTCCCCCATAGAGGCCCCCAGCAGTAATAATGAATAATGTCCCCCATGGTGGCCCCCAGCAGTACTAATGTCCCCCATAGCAGCTCCTAGCAGTAATAATGTCCCCGATGGCGGCTCGTAGCAGTAATGATGACCCCCATAGAGGCCCCAAGCAGTAATAATGTCCCTCGTAGTGGCCCCCAGCATTAATAATGTCCACCATGGTGGCCGCCAGCAGTAATAATGTCCCCCACAGCAGCTCCCGGGAGCAGTAATGTGCCCCATAGCAGTCCCCATAGATGCCCCCAGCAGTAATAATGTCCCACATAGTGGCCCCAAGAAGTAATAAAGCCCCCAATAGAGGCCCCCAGTAGTAACAATGTCCACCATAGCAGCTCCTAGCAGTAAAAATGCCCCCCTAGTGGCCCCAGCGGTAATAATGTCCCCCATGGTGGCCCCCAACAGTAATAATGCCCCCCATAGTGGTCCTCAGCTGAAAAAAAATGTACTCACCTCATTCACTGTAGAAAGTATGACTGCAAAGTTTGTAGTCTGTAACCATAGAGACACGTAGGTCTGCATTGAAGCTGTAGACACAAAAAGGACATTTAACTGTTCGCATGCCTCATTTTAGATGCAGTTTAGAAATAATTAAAAAAATATATTGCAAATGATCTAACTCCATTAACCCCTTTGTGACCAGCTTGTTTTAGTGACCAATTTGTTTCATTTTTCCATTGTCGCCTTTCAAGAGTTATTTAAACTTTCTTATTGTTCTGTCGAAGTAGACATATGGGGGCTTTTTGCAGCACAAGTTTATACTGCCACTGAATTTTTACGTTATAAATTTTGCCGCATTTGAATTTTTGACATAAATAACATAACTTTATTCTCCGGGTCAGTACAATTACAGTGATACCAAATATATATATAGGTTTTTTGAAGTTTTACTACTTTTACATATTAAAAACCTGTTTTTTGTGTTTTTGTATTTCAAGATCCATTTGCAATACAACTTGTAGTTTTTATTTGTACCAATTTGGGGTACACAAAACTTTTTCATGGCTTTTTATGCCATTTTTTGTGGCAAATAACTGCAACTATGGAATTTTTTTTACAGAGTTCATTGTTTAGGATAAATCATGTGATAATTGTGAAGTGCAGATCCGGACGCAACTATACCAAGTATGTTGAGGGGATTTTATTATTTGAATCTTTGCTATTGAAAACCAAAGCTCTTATGGAGAGGGTCCTCTCTACTGTAGAGTGTAAGCTCTTATGGGCAGGGATCTCTCTCCTGTAGAGTGTAAGCTCTTATGGGCAGGGTCCTCTCTCCTATAGAGTGTAAGCTCTTATGTGCAGGGTCCTCTCTCCTGTAGAGTGTAAGCTCTTATGGGCAGGGACCTCTCTTCTGTAAGGCATAAGTTCTTACGTGCATCCAAGTAATTACGTGGTCCATCTAATTATCTACTTTTGTCTCATCATTTATGTTGCTTGTCATTTTAATTGTGTATTATTTCCTATTCATAAAGCACTGTGGAATATGTTACCACTTATAAATAAAGTTTATTATTGTAGTTTTTATTGCTTTAAACTATTGCAATCCTCAGTGTCCTGGTGATGTTTCGCGTAAGTGTATACTGCCCTCTAGTGTTTTACACCAGAACTGTACTTCTGTAGAATGACATAAACAGCTCAGGTCGTAATTAAAGTTACAATCATTTCCTAATGTCCTTTGATTATGAGAATCCATGAATTCAATAATTTTAGGAATATTAAGTCACCCTCTTGACTTTTGTTTTATTTTACTGATTTCATACAAACCCCAACTTTGCTGAAGTTCTAAGCAACTTCAAAAACTCTGGTCTGCTGGAGCCGGTTCTCATATAAAATCATCAGACGGGGCGTAGCAGCTGGCTGTGCTGGGTGTATTGGGTGTGACCCCACGCTGGATTACGTCACACACCAGGCAGAGTTGGTTTTTGCTTCTTCAGCATGCAGTTTGCTGATTGGACTCATGTAACTGTAGATTTATCTACCACAAGGCAGAGCCCTGGGAAGCTCTTATCAGAGAGCACCGACGGCTGCAAGATGTGATAGAAGTCATACCGTTATACAACCTCTCTGTCAGCACCACATCTTCCCAGTTTTGCTGAGGTTGTGCCATTCTTCTAAGGTTTCCATACAGACCTAATATCTGTAACTACATAATTGCCACAGCTGAGGGTCTGGTACAATGGTATCCAGTCTGTAAACTAGATATAGTGTACCCTGCTTCTGTGCACCTAACGTACCCCCCAGGAAAAGCTCCCAGCGTACATGTTAAGCCCTTACCGACCAAACTTTTTTCTTTTTTATTTTTCATCATCGCTTTCCAGGGCTATAACTTTTTTATTTTTCCGTCAATGTAGCCATATGGGGGCTTGTTTTTTGCAGGACAAATTGCAATTTTCAATGGAATCATTTTGAGGGAGATAACTTAGGCTACTTTCACACTAGCGTTTCTATTTTCAGGTATTGAGATCTGTCATAGGGGCTCAATACTCGAAAAAAACGCTTCCGTTTTCTTCCCATTCATTGTCAATGGGGACAAAACGTAACTGAGCAAAACAGAGTGCTCCAAAATGCGTTCTGTTCTCACACCAGAGAGCAAACCGCTGCATTAACTCTGACACAATAGAAAACGGATCCGCCCCCATTGACTTTCAGTGGAGTTCATGACGGATCCGTCTTGTCTATGTTACAGATAATACAACAACCGGATCCGTTAACGGATGCAGACGGTTGTATTATCAGTAACGGAAGCGTTTTTGCTGAACCCTGCCGGATCCAACAAAAAGCTAGTGAGAAAGTAGCATTCACTTCACCGTTTAGCTTTCTGTTCTTCTGATCCGTCAGAAGAAGAGAGAGAGAGGAAAAAAAAAACAGGATCCTGTAAAAAAACGAGTCCTGTTGCATCAGTTGTCATCTGACAGTAGGACCGCCATATGTGGACGCAGGACCCATTCACTTGAATAAAAATAGAACACGGGAGCACTCTGTTCTGCACTGCACCTTCCGGATTGCCGACCCATTCAAGTGAATACGTCCACATCCGTGATTCGGTGCACAAACGGCCAGTGTCCTTATATTGCGGACCCGCTATTTGCGAGCCGCAATATGGGCACAGCCCTAACTTTAAAAGCCGTGTAAGGGCTTGATTTTTGCAGGGTGACTTGTAGTTTTCATTGGTATTATTTTGGGGCACATAGCACTTTTTGATCATTTTTTTTTTATTGTTTTTTTTTTTTTGTGGTGTTCACCATAGGGGATAAATTATATCATTGTGTAGTGCGGGTCATTACGGGCACGGCGATACCAAATATGTGGTGGGGGTTTTATTTTTGTAATTTCAAAACTTTCACACAAATGAATGGAGGGTAGCCTCCCTCCATTGACTTCGAGGGATCTACTCTAGAGATAGGAGCGGGTCCTAAAGGTGAGACCTGCACCTATCCGCTATTTGTGGCATATCCTAGCAATATGCTACCAATGTCTGAGGTGAAACAACCCCTTTAATAAAACGATAACTATTAGGCTACTTTCACATCTGTGTTTTCCTTTCAGGTTTTGAGATGCAGCACAGGGTCTCAAAACCGCGGCACAATGCTTCAGATTTGTCCTCATTCATTGTCGATGGGAACAAAACTGAACCAGAATGCCTTCCGTTCCGTTTTTTTTTTTGCGTTCCCATGTTAGACACAAAATATCTGTAAGCAGTGTTTTTGTGTGCGGCATGGATAACTGAAGAAGACGGATCTGGCACCTAAAACCATGTAAGTGAATAGTGCCGGATCCGTTTTTTATGGACACGCGCCGGATCTGGTTTCTTCATTTTCGATATTATACAACCAGATCCGTTCAGAACGGATCTGGAAGGAAGTATTTTGCTGATTTCATACAAACGCAGATATGAAAGTAGCCTTGAATCACAACATTCAGCTATCTCTGGAACTCCCCTATAAATAAATGGAGCGGACGAAGGGGGGTTCAGGGAGTAGGGGGCTCCCGCTCTTGTGATCGGTGGGGGTGCCAGTGATAGTACCCCCACCAGGGGCGGATTGGCCATAGACCTTACAGGTAAAATTTCCCAGTGGGCTGATGTCCAGGGGGCCACCTGAGACCTCCTCACGGCTGGCCGGTGGAAGTTTTTGTGGCTGTATTTTGTGCTGCTGGCAGTATTTTGTGATGGACTGTGGTATTTGGTTATGTTGGGGTGGTATAATGTGCCTCAATATGGTTTTGCTGCCACTGCCTTCCATCAATTTGGACCTGACTACAAAACGGGGCCACTTTTAGTATTTTTTTCCACGGCCACTTTAAGTTCCCAATCCGCCCCTGATCCCCACCGATCTAATAACCAACCAGAATACCCCTTTAAGGATTTAACGTTTAAAACCCCTTTAGTCCCTTCTCAAAAGTTAATAAAATACTGGAACAAATGTTCACATAGGAACCAATCACATTGCAGCTTTCATTTTTCCAGAACAAGATTTAAGATAAAAGCTGAAATCTGATAGGCTAGTTTTTTCAATTCTGAACTCTGGGCAGCTTCTGAACTGTTCCCCCCTGTCCAGCAATGCATCTCCAGCTTTTATTTTTTTCTTATATCATCCAAAAGCGAAAGCTCTAATCTGATTGGTTGCTGTGTGCACCTGCTTCCATAGCAACCAATCAAATTCCTACTGTCGCGTTATCAGCGCAGGTTGACAGTTAAAGTCGTGATCTGATTGGTTTGCACGTGAGGCCGCGCTCGGTGATGAGATGTTGCGGTGTCATCACGCGTGGGTTCCGGCGTCAGATCCTAGTCGCTCCAGTGTGTGCGAGGGGGCGGCGCCAGGCCCGGCCCTCTATGGACATATATGTGCGGACTCTGCCTTCAGGAGGCGTGTCTGTTGTATAACAGGAGGGGGCCGGGGCAGCACTCATTGAGGGAATGCTCGCACTTCTGTCAGATATGGCTGTCCTGAGAGCTGCACGCCGCCTGCTGGCACACAGTGAGTGCGGGCTCTGCTGCCCCAGGGGTGGTTCCACTGGGGAGGGGGCGCTAGCGGACATGTTACCCCGCTGTGTGTGTACTGATCCCTATACCGCGCTGTGTGTGTACTGATCCCTATACTGCGCTGTGTGTGTGTACTGATCCCTATACTGCGCTGTGTGTGTACTGATCCCTATACTGCGCTGTGTGTGTACTGATCCCTATACCGCGCTGTGTGTGTACTGATCCCTATACCGCGCTGTGTGTGTACTGATCCCTATACCGCGCTGGTGTGTGTACTGATCCCTATACCGCGCTGTGTGTGTACTGATCCCTATACCGCGCTGTGTGTGTACCGATCCCTATACCGCGGTGTGTACCGATCCCTATACCGCGCTGTGTGTACCGATCCCTATACCGCGCTGTGTGTACCGATCCCTATACTGCGCTGTGTGTGTACTGATCCCTATACTGCGCTGTGTGTGTACTGATCCCTGTACCGCGGCGTGTGTGTATTGATCCCTGTACCGCGCTGTGCGTACCGATCCCTGTACTGCGCCGTGTGTGTACCGATCCCTGTACCGCGCCGTGTGTGTACCGATCCCTGTACCGCGCCGTGTGTGTACCGATCCCTGTACCGCGCCGTGTGTGTACCGATCCCTGTACCGCGCCGTGTGTGTACCGATCCCTGTACCGCGCCGTGTGTGTACCGATCCCTGTACCGCGCCGTGTGTGTACCGATCCCTGTACCGCGCCGTGTGTGTACCGATCCCTGTACCGCGCCGTGTGTGTACCGATCCCTGTACCGCGCCGTGTGTGTACCGATCCCTGTACCGCGCCGTGTGTGTACCGATCCCTGTACCGCGCCGTGTGTGTACCGATCCCTGTACCGCGCCGTGTGTGTACTGAGCCCCTATACACCCCTGTGTATGGGGTGAGCACCCATTCATTTCTGTGGGGATTCCGAAAACAGCCAAGCGCACCCATGTTTTCGGAGGGCCAGTAGGAAAGCTTTGTGGTGGCCAGACCTGGCAATGCCGACCAGTACTTTGCCGGCTTTGTTTTTTTTTTTTTTTTGGCTGTGTATGCTCATGCTGCTAAGTTGATGGAAAAAGTAAAAAGTTTTGGAACACTGATCAAAAACCCATAAACCTGCTGCATCCACAAGGCCCAAAATAGTCATGTTAAAGGGGTCTTCCAGTTGTTTGACGTTATCCCCTATCGATAGGATAGGGCATAACTATTAGATCGGTGGGACCCCCACGAGCACTAGAATGGGGGCGCCTTCCCCCCTGCAATGAATGGATCAGCCTGTCAGGCATGTGCGACCAGAGTTCTGCAACCCGCAGCTCTCACTTTTAACAGAACTACAACTCCCAGCATTGCAACAGCTGGAGAGCTGCTGGTCTGAGAGATTACAGTGTAGAGCAGGTATTACCCAATATCCTTACGTAACCCTGGTCAGTACAGGAAGGAGCTGATGCCACATGTTCTGTGACACCCAGCGACCTGTCAGATGTCTGCACTGCTAGAGCAGGATCATATGAGAGATCTCACCAGTGACTGGCAGCGCCCCCTAGAGGAATCCTGTGCCAGCTCCAATCAGGAGACCACTAGGGCAATCAGAGTACAGGGGGGGGGGATGTTCACAATAGAGAGTTGAGAGCACTGAACCTGAAAGCTGTCAGGAGTTTTGAGGGGTCAAAACTGCTGACAGACTCTCTTTAACAAGTGACACTAGTGGGAATGTTACCTAGAAACTTCTCCCATGTTGTGCTGCTACAGTGACATCTGCTGGTGACAAGCAGTTATAACAAGTACTGGCTCAAGTACAGCCTTGTCATAAAGTAGGTGAATTTTCTGGCAGCGCAGGGGGGAAAAGGAGTTACAGCCTGTGGATATGTATATAGAAGAGGTCCTATAGCATCTTCTGCCTGGTATATACTGTATCCAGTAGACTCTCCATAGGTACAGTCCTGCTTCCTTGTGTATCTGCAGGAAAAGCTCTAGACGGAGACCTATCCTCCGGGGGCCCCTTTCTGCACCAACCCCCTTCCCCAATTCTCCAAGCACGGGGACCCAGAAGTTACTGTTGGCTCCACAAACCTTTTATAATTCTTATGCCGATCCATACAATGTCTTTGAGAACTGCGGAAGCCAATGGGGGAGATTTATCAAACCGGTGTAAAGGAAAACAGGCGTAGTTACCCCTAGCAACCAATCAGATTCCTCCTTTCATTTTTCAGAGCTCCTTTGGAAAATGAAAGGTGGAATCTGATTGGTTGCTAGGGGTAACTAAGCCAGTTCTACTTTACACCAGTTTTGATAAATGACCCCCACTGTTATCAGGATCTGTTTGCTGTCAGTGAATGTAGAATCTATTGCTGTACTCCCCACAGCTGTGGGTTTGCTGCAGTTGCATCTTGTCTAGACTATCCTCTGTGAGCCGCACAAAATCTCTTTCCTGCCTCAGTAATTTGCTACAATCACTCAGAGGACTGCCCAGGATGGATACGTTTGTAGCAATATTTATAGGTCATTAGATTGGATTTTCAGCTTCTGGACGCAAGACAGCAAGCAGAGATCTTGAACACAGTAAGGCTACTTTCACATCTGCGTCAGCAGGATCCGTTTGTGAGACCGTCCTGAACTGATCCGTTTTACACTAATGCATTCTGAATGGATAAGGATCCGTTCAGAATGCATCAGTTTGCCTCCGTTCCGTCTCCATTCCGCTCTGCATGCAACGTTTTGGTGTCCGCTTGACCGAACGGAATGGAGACGGATCCGTCTTGACTCCAATGCAAGTCAATGGGAGCAGATCCGTTTACTCACGCACAATAGTAAACGGATCCGTTCCCCATTGACTTTCAATGGGGATCAGAACGGATTATTTTGCCTATGTAAAAGATAATACAAACGGATCCGTTCTGACGCTGGTGTGAAAGTAGCCTAAAATCTATTAGAAAGCCATTATATTCTGGTAAACGAAACCTATTTTGTATTCGGATGCAGTTTTATTAACGGGTCGTTACTGTCGCCCCTTTTTCACTTGTGCAGCTCTGAAGTCACAGAACGCAGGATCGTCGCTGAATCATCGGTGGAAATCTACAGCGGCAGCTGCTGCAGCGACCCAGGGCGTAGAGGCCAAGACTCATGTGCACCCTGATAAGAGGTAAGTATCCACACATTGCAACTGGTGTGGGTGTTTTTTTTTTTTTGTTTTTTTTTTTTCTTTTTAAATGCTGCAATAAATGTCACTTTAAGGGCTTGTCTGGGAGTTAAATATTGATGACCTGTCCTCAGAATAAGGGCTCATGCACACGGCTGTAAGTGTTTTGCGGTCTGCAAATTACGGATCCCGGCTGATTGCATGCTGCCGTTTTATTTCTTTTTTATTTAAACTTTTGTAATTATGTCCTATCCTTATCCACAACAGACAAGTATAGGACATGTTCGGAACGGATATGCATTTGCGGAAAGCACACTGTATGCTGTCTGCATCTTTTGCGGCCACATTGAAAGTAGGAGGTTCAACTTTTGGCACTCTCGCCAATCGCCCTCGCCTTTGACATCAGGTCCATTGGTCACTTAGCCATTCTGCAGCTTGGTTCCATTCAAGTGAATGGGACTGAGGTGCAGTACCAAGCACGGCCACTGTCCAATGTATGGCACTGTGCTTGGTTAAAGGGGTTCTCCGGGAATTAAGAAAATGAAAATGCATAAATTTTACTTCATTATAAATATATTCCCAAATATCTTTCATTAGTTATAATGGCTCGTTTTGTCTGGGGGGCAAACATCAGGGGAAACAAAATGGCCGCCATCCTATTAGTTCACACAGAACCTGTCCTAATCACACAGCAGGACAAGTTACTTCACATCACTGAGGTAAAGAGCTGCCTCATCCTCCTCTCTGCTCTGCTTGTCAGGGGTTATGATCCTGAATACAGATGAGAAGATCTTCAGCCGAATCTCTGTTGGAATTGAATTCATGAGCAGATGTGACTAATGAGCAGCAGGACTTGTGTGCAGTCTCCATTACCACAGTCTGTCCTGTCCATCCTCTCTGTACTTCATGTCTCCTCAAGAACTCCATTCTTACAGAGGTTCAGCTGAATATCATATTAAACTGTATTCAGGATCATAACCCCTGACAAGCAGAGCAGAGAGGAGGATGAGGCAGTTCTTTACCTCAGTGTTGTGAAGTAATTTGTCCTCCTGTGTGATTAGGACAGGTTCTGTGTGTACAAATAGGACAGCGGCCATTTTGTTTCTCCTAATGATTGCTCCGCAGATAAAACAAGCCATTATAACTAGAGATGAGCGAGTAGTGTTCGATCGAGCCGGTATTCGATCGAATACTACGCTATTCGGCATACTCGATTTCAATCGAGTATAACGGCGATGGCGCACTTAGAATTCGTTTCCCCTCCCACCTTCCCTGGCGCTCTTTTTCCACCAATCAACATGCAGGGGGGGTATGACAGGCACGCTGAGCACGCTGGCAGCGCGAAAACAGCGTCTACATGGATTGGCTGGAAAAACCATGTGACCTCGAATATTAAAAACTCAGCTCTTCCTGCTCGTACGCATATGCTGCGTGAACTTAGTCAGGGACAGAGGCTGGAGAAGGGACAGACAGGTTTAGCAGTTGGACAGGCAGGAGCGTGATTAAAAGCCCTTATCAGGGCTACTATAGTGCACTACAGTGATAGCTTTACTACAAGATACACTTTACAGAGAACGGCTGCCGTATTCAGGGATAGCTGCTGGAGTAGGGACAGAGAGAGGCATTAGTGGTGTATTAGGTGCTCTGCTACATACCAAACTATATTTGGCACTACTGCTGTGTACCTTGAAATATACAATATCTAGGCCATTTAATAGGCCACTGTACTGTGCGTTCTCTTGTTAAATTATTTCACATACCTGGTGTAAATACCCACCGTCTGTTCTGTTACTACACGGCTGTGTACCTTGAAATATACAATATCTAGGCATTTTAATAGGCCACTGTACTGTGCGTTCTCTTGCTAAATTATCTCACATACCTGGTGTAAATACCCACCGTCTGTTCTGTTACTACACGGCTGTGTACCTTGAAATATACAATATCTAGGCATTTTAATAGGCCACTGTACTGTGCGTTCTCTAGCTAAATTATCTCACATACCTGGTGTAAATACCCACCGTCTGTTCTGTTACTACACGGCTGTGTACCTTGAAATATACAATATCTAGGCCATTTAATAGGCCACTGTACTGTGCGTTCTCTTGTTAAATTATTTCACATACCTGGTGTAAATACCCACCGTCTGTTCAGTTACTACACGGCTGTGTACCTTGAAATATACAATATCTAGGCATTTTAATAGGCCACTGTACTGTGCGTTCTCTTGCTAAATTATCTCACATACCTGGTGTAAATACCCACCGTCTGTTCTGTTACTACACGGCTGTGTACCTTGAAATATACAATATCTAGGCATTTTAATAGGCCACTGTACTGTGCGTTCTCTAGCTAAATTATCTCACATACCTGGTGTAAATACCCACCGTCTGTTCTGTTACTACACGGCTGTGTACCTTGAAATATACAATATCTAGGCATTTTAATAGGCCACTGTACTGTGCGTTCTCTAGCTAAATTATCTCACATACCTGGTGTAAATACCCACCGTCTGTTCAGTTACTACACGGCTGTGTACTTTGAAATATACAATATCTAGGCATTTTAATAGGCCACTGTACTGTGCGTTCTCTTGTTAAATTATCTCACATACCTGGTGTAAATACCCACCGTCTGTTCTGTTACTACACGGCTGTGTACTTTGAAATATACAATATCTAGGCATTTTAATAGGCCACTGTACTGTGCGTTCTCTTGTTAAATTATCTCACATACCTGGTGTAAATACCCACCGTCTGTTCAGTTACTACACGGCTGTGTACCTTGAAATATACAATATCTAGGCATTTTAATAGGCCACTGTACTGTGCGTTCTCTTGCTAAATTATCTCACATACCTGGTGTAAATACCCACCGTCTGTTCTGTTACTACACGGCTGTGTACCTTGAAATATACAATATCTAGGCCTTTTAATTGGCCACTGTACTGTGCGTTCTCTTGCTAAATTATTTCACATACCTAATTATATACCCAAATATTGTATTTGCAACAAAAAAAAAATAAAATGCGGAGGGGGGCTAGCGGAATCGGACGTGGACGGGGGCGCGGAAATGCTGTTGGGGGCCTTGTTGAAGCCAGTGGGGATACAATGCGTGCTGGTGAGGGTCAGCCAGGATCCCGCTCATCCAGAATCCCTGCCTTTATGGGACAGTTAAGCAGGGGGCGGGTTACACCGCTGTTGAGGCCTGAGCAGGTTGAACAGGTGGTGCAATGGATAGCCGATAGCGCTTCCACACAGTTGTCCACCAGCCAGTCATCCACACAGTCTCACTCTGACCCTCCTTCCTCCACACCTGGCCAACAGAGTCATCCCACCATTGACCCCTCCCAGGAGCTCTTTTCGGGTCCTTTTTCAGATGTGCCGGAAGAATCCCAGGAGCTAGCAGAGGAATTTGTTTGTAGTGATGCCCAAACACTTGAGTTTTCGCCATCTCCTGCTGATATGGACCCTGAGCCAGCATCTGTTATCATGAGCGATGATGATGATGAGACGCAGTTGCCATCAAGGGAGGCTGTTGGAATGTCCAGTGGGCAGGAGGAGGAGCAGAGTGAGGAAGAGGAGGTGGTGGATGACGAAATGACCGACCCCACTTGGCCAGGGGTGATGTCCAGCGGGGAAAGCAGTGGAGAGGTGGTGGTCTGCGCAGCACCGAAAAAGGCAGCAAGAGGCAGAGGGATGTCCACAGGCAGAGGGATGTCCAGAGGCAGAGGGATGTCCAGAGGCAGAGGGATGTCCAGAGGCAGAGGGATGTCCAGAGGCAGAGGGATGTCCAGAGGCAGAGGACAGTCCAGACAGAGTAGTGAGGCCACAGCCAGCACGGCCGAAGCTGTTCCCGGCAGCGGGCAGTCGCGTGAAGCTCCCCCATCGAGGCCTCGTACTTCTGTGGTGTGGAGATTTTTTAATGTTTGTGCGGATGACAAACTGAGCGCGGTTTGCACACTCTGCCACTCAAAACTGAGTAGGGGCTCTGAGAAGAGCAATCTGACCACCTCAGGCATGCGGCGTCACTTGGAAGTCAAGCACTGGGCTGAGTGGGAGAGAGCAAACGCAATACAAACTGCGCCCGGTCCTGCTGCCACTGCCTCTTCCCCTTTGTTGTGTGCTGCCACTGCGGTCCAGACCTCCAGCCAGGACACCTCCACATCTGCCTCTGCCTCGGCTACTTTGGGGCCTTCTCCTTCAGCCTCCCCTTCCCCCGCCTCTTCGCCTGCACCCTCACACTCCTCGTCCCAACAACTGTCCATCTCGCAGGCGTTCGACCGCAGGCGGAAGTACGCCTCGAGTCACCCCCAAGCCCAAGCCTTAAACTGCCACATCTCCAAACTGCTGGCCCTGGAGATGTTGCCGTTTAGGCTTGTGGAGACGCAGGCCTTCCGCGACCTGATGGCGGCTGCCGCACCTCGCTATTCCGTCCCCAGCCGCCACTACTTTTCCCGGAGTGCCGTCCCCGCCCTGCACCAGCACGTGTCGCGTAACATCAGGCGGGCCCTGAGGTACGCAGTCAGCGCAAAGGTCCACTTGACCACCGACTCGTGGACAAGCGCTTGCGGCCAGGGACGCTACATCTCTTTGACGGCACACTGGGTGAATGTAGTGGAAGCGGGGACGGGGTCGCAAACAGAGACGGCCTACCTACCACCCCCGCCCAAGATTGCCAGCATGGGTTCTGATAAACCCCCCTCCTCCTCCTCCTCCTCCTCCTCCTGTGCCTTAACATCTCCCTCAGCCGCTAGCTGGAAGCGTTGCAGCACTGGCGCGGGGAGACGTCAGCAGGCGGTGCTAAAGCTCATCAGCTTGGGCGACAGGAAGCACAGCGCCCCAGAGGTGAGGGACGCCATATTGCAGCAGACGGAGATGTGGCTGTCGCCGCTGCAGCTAGGACCAGGCATGGTCGTGTGCGATAACGGCCGTAACCTGGTGGCGGCTCTGGAGCTTGCCGAACTCAATCACGTACCATGCCTGGCCCACGTTTTTAATCTGGTAGTCCAAAAATTTCTGAAGACTTACCCCAACCTGGCAGAGCTACTGGTGAAAGTGCGGCGCTTGTGCGCTCACTTTCGGAAGTCAACTGTAGCTGCTGCTAGCTTAAAAAAACTCCAGCAACGCCTCCATTTGCCTGAACATCGGCTGTTGTGCGACCTGCCCACTCGCTGGAATTCCACCTATTCCATGTTGGCCAGGGTGTGTGAGCAGCAGAGAGCATTGATGGAGTACCAGATTATGAATCCACGCGTGCCTCCAACTCAGCTCCCTCAGTTTGCCAACCACGAGTGGCCATGGATGGCAGACATATGCGATGTACTGGGTATCTTTGAGGAGTCCACCAAGAAGGTCAGCAGCGAGGACGCTATAGTGAGCGTAACCATCCCGCTCCTAGGCGTCCTTAAAGAATCCCTCATCGCAATAAGGGAGAACGCATTGCACGCAGAGGAGACGGGGGTTGGAGGAGACGCAACGGAGCTACACAGTCAGTCCACACTTTTGTCTGCTTCACGGTGGCAGTTGCAGGAGGAGGAGGATGAGGAGGAGGACGACGTGGAGGTGGCTGTGGAAGAGGAGGAGGATGCTGGCGGCGAGGGTAGCAGTCAGGCTGTGTGCGTCCCATTGGTTCAGCGCGGATGGGGCGGAGAGGAGGCGGAAGAGGAGGAAATGGCAAGTGATCCTTCTGGAGGGGGCAGTGAGGTCATGCCTATTCAGAGTCTGGCACACATGGCTGACTTCATGCTGGGCTGCTTTTCCCGGGACACACGTGTTGTCCGGATAGTGGAGGACAAACTGTACTGGGTCTTTGCACTCCTGGACCCCCGGTATAAAGATAACGTCTCCTCTTTTATTCCGGTAGAGGAGAGGACGAATCGATTGCTGGAATACCAGAGGGAACTCGTGCAGAACATGATGGAGATTTTCCCACCCACCATCGCTGGCGGCAGAGAGGAGAGGGTCTCCCAGAGTCCCACAACATCCATCAGGCCCACAGCCACCAGGGGAACACTCTCCAAGGTGTGGGACACGTTCATGGCACCCCCTCGTGCAACTTCCATCACTGCGGGGCCCGCTATCAGCAGGAGGGACAAGTATCGGCGGATGTTGCGGGAGTACCTGGCAGACCGTAACCCTGTCCTCCCCGATCCCTCGGCGTCCTACACTTACTGGGTCTCCAAGTTGGACACGTGGCTGGAACTGTCCCTGTACGCCTTGGAGGTGCTTGCCTGCCCTGCCGCCAGCGTGCTATCAGAAAGGGTGTTCAGCGCAGCCGGGGGCATTATAACCGATAAGCGCAGCCGCCTGTCAACCGACAGTGCGGACAGGCTGACGCTAATCAAAATGAACAGCAAGTGGATTGACCCGGACTTTGCTTCTCCAACCGTGGAAAGCAGCCAAAAGTGAAGTGCCATCTGTATGAAGTGCCATTTCCTCCTCCACCTCCTCCTCCTTAACCGCCGTAGAATTGCTCCGTAAAAAAAAATATATATATATTTATGGCTCTCCTCTTGGGCCTCCACATAATTTTTAAGAGGTCTCACCTCTTGGGCCTCCACATAATTTTTAAGAGGTCTCACCTCTTGGGCCTCCACATAATTTTTAAGAGGTCTCACCTCTTGGGCCTCCACATAATTTTTAAGAGGTCTCACCTCTTGGGCCTCCACATAATTTTTAAGAGGTCTCACCTCTTGGGCCTCCACAAAATCTTTAAGAGGTCTCACCTCTTGGGCCTCCACAAAATGTTTAAGAGGTCTCACCTCTTGGGCCTCCACATAATTTTTAAGAGGTCTCACCTCTTGGGCCTCCACATAATTTTTAAGAGGTCTCACCTCTTGGGCCTCCACAAAATCTTTAAGAGGTCTCACCTCTTGGGCCTCCACAAAAAGTAAATAAATTATAAATTATAATTTTGGTAACATTCTCATTTTAATGTGTTCAGTCTTTACATACAAAATCTGGTACAAAATAGCATTCTCAGTATTCAAAAAAACAAAACAAGACTTAAAACGTTTTAAGTGGCTGCAGTAGCATCATGAAATCAACTCTCATATACTGAAGGCAACAGCATATACATATAAAAAAAAGGAAAAAAATAAAAAGAATACTCCTTCCTCTGTAGAAATACTCTGTGCTGCCCTCAATACATTTAAACTGATTTTTCATGATAGTTGCCTTTATAAAATGAGTGTAACCATTTTACATTGCATGCAAATCTGTGGATAACTGCAGCCTTTAAAAGGTGTCACCTCTTGGGCCTCCACATAATTTTTAAGAGGTGTCACCTCTTGGGCCTCCACATAATTTTTAACACGTCTCACCTCTTTAGCCTCCACACAATTTTTAAGACGTCTCACCTCTTGGGCCTCCACAAAATTTTCCATGAGCCTCTGGCCAGCCCACGGCCTCTTCCTGCCTTTTGCGGTCCTACGCATCCCTCAACATCCCCACTGCTTTACCTGCTAGACATGACACTGGGCCAGGTCGGGTCACTGACATCTCAAGCGCCAACAATTTGGGCATTTTAAGGCTTCTGCATGTGTTTGAGTTGTTTTTACATTTTAAAGAAGACATGTCTGACCACATCTCACACACACACAATGACAATTAGGGGTGGGGTCTATTTGCTTTCCCCCTTGCCTATGCCATCTGTGGTTGTCATAGGCAACGTGATTTTAAGGGGTGCAGAATTTTATCTTCTTTTTTGTCTAGTTTGGCTTGGGGTCCATGGCAATGTAGAGGAAAGAAGGTTTCCTTGTATGGTCTCACTTTACAGAGAGGTTAGATTGTGTTTGGAGTGTATTGTTGAGAGGCTGTGATAGTGGCGTAATAGTGCGACTTGGGCACGTTATATGCACCCAGACATGCTTCCCCTGCTGTCCCAGTTGCATTCCAGCAGTGTTGGCATCCTTTTCTGAGGTTCCAGGGTGGACTTGGTGACCTCCAAGTGGTCGAATTGAGATTTCCAAGTGGCGAGCATTTTTTTCCCATAGACTTTAATGGGATTCGATGTCCGGTCGAATAGTCGAATTTCGCAGTCTATTCGAATCGAATTTCGAACTTTCGAATATTTCACTACTCGCTCATCTCTAATTATAACTAATGAAAGGTATTCGGGAATATTTATAATGAAGTAATATTTGCGTATTTTCATTTTCTTAATTTCCGGAGAACCCCTTTAACTATGAAGGGGTTGCAGTGCTTGTCCAGGCGCTGCATTCCATTCAGAGTCAGACCCCCCCCCCCCCCCCCCCCCCCCCCACTGATTTGATATTGATGAATTGTCCTGAGGAAAGGCCATCAGTATTTAACTCCTGAATAATCCCTTTAAAGGGGTTGTACTTTCTCAGACATTGGGGGCATATCGCTAGGATATGCCCCAAATGTCTGATATTTGTGGGACCCGCACCTATTCTTAGAACGTAACTAGCAAAGTCCCAGAGGGCAGATTGCGCATGTGCAGCCACCCTCCATTCATTCATAATGAAGCACCGAAAATGGCCGAGCGCTGGCTTGGCCACTTCCGTCAGACCCATGGAAGTGATTGAAACGGTGGCCACGCTTGCACTGTGTGCCTTCCATTAATTTCAATGGGACTTTCAAAAATAGCCGCTTGACTACTTTTTGGCAGTCCCATAGGAAAGAATGGAAAGCGCCTGCTCAGTGCCGGCTCCGTTCTAAGTATAGATGCGGTATATCCTAGCGATATGCCCCCAATGTCTGAGATGGTACAACCCCTTTAACTGTAGAGCTGTCCATATAGGTATTATCCTATTGGATGAAGCCTCTTCCTTAAAGAAGAACTCCCACAAAAATTTTTATTCTCTGACCTGTTAGAAAGGTACATGATATAATCTGTAGTGATTGTCATCTTCTTATCAGTGACTGTTTCTGTGAGTAAAAACCTCTCTTCTTATTGTAGCTGGGTCATGTGACCAACTCCCTGACCTCCAACTGACCCAGGACAGGAAGCCAGTAACTGCTCTATTCATTCCTATGGGAGCCTCACTTTCAGTCTCATAGGAATACATAGAGAATTAGACTTCCTGTCCACACATAAGTCTATGTGTGAGTTGGTGGGTCTAATTCCTAGTCACAAGACACAGATAAGAAACTTCAGGATGATATAAGTCAAAAATTGAGACACTGGTAAGAAAATGACATTCACTACAGACTATATCATGTACATTTCTAGCAGGACATGGAATAAAATTTTTGTCCGGAGTTCTTCTTTAAAGGCGTTGTTTACCTCTTGTAGAGCTTCGATACAGACCCCCCCAGCATGGCTGGACCAGCTGTGGTGTTCCTACTTGCCCTTCTGCCAGGTCCTGGCTTTATCACTGTTTCGCCGGTTCTGAAAGTCTCATGTCTCCCGGTGTTGACATCAGGTTTGGCGCGGCAACGCGTAATCGCAGAAGCCAATGACTGGCTGCAGCAACCTGACCCAGTGAAATGCTACATGAGTTAGCCGCCAGTGCCCCGGCGTCAAGCTGGATGTTGATGGCAGTGATGGAGCTAGAACCCAGTGTTGGGATCAGGTAAGTATGATTACTGCTGTGGGGTTTGTAGGAAGGTTCATCAAAGGTGAACAACCCCTTTAAGTCCTGTTGGGGCATTTGGACATCGTAGGTGGGTGGTCGCCGTCCACTTTATGGACGGACGGTGTAGTTTCTACTGTATAATGTAGCTCCCACATTTGGTGACTTGCACCATGTTGACCGTGTTGTCCAGCTGACTATGAGCCGTACTCTTTATCCAGGAAACCTAAAACCGGGATTCTGATGCTGAACATGGGCGGTCCGGAGACCCTCGATGATGTCCATGATTTCCTACTTAGATTATTTTTAGACAAAGATCTCATGACGCTTCCAGCACAGAGGTATGTAACTCCGCATGTGCTTGCCCCAAACTGACTGTGTAAAATCTCTGAATATCTGTGATACTTAAAGGGAACCTGTCATCACCTTTATGCTACCCATACTAACGGCAGATTAAAGTACAGACAGGTGAGTTGATTTCAGCGGTCTGTCATTTATAAGTTAAAATTAAGTGGTTGCCGAGAACCAACATCACAAACATTGCAGACTGGGCCTGGAAAAGAGTCAAATCTTCATGAGAAGAGTCATGGTTATTCATGAATTCCTGCTTTCCCCGCCCACCTGCTGATGACTGACAGTCTTCTACCTAGTTTTCTCCCTTTCTTTCTAGGAGAGAACTGCCAATCATCAGCAGATGGGCGGGAGAGGAGGAGATTGTGAATAACCATGACTCTTCTCAGGTAGATTTGACTCTTTTCAAAGCCTGAGCTGCAATGATTATGATGTTGGATCTCAGCAACCACTTACTTTTAGCTCAAGAGAGACACACCGCTGAAATCAGCATTTCTGTCACGAATTTCTGCTGCCCTCAGAGAGGTCAGCATAAAGTTGATGACAGGTTCCCTTTAAAGGGGTTCTCCTATATAGAAGCATCATTGTCATTCACCCTGATAGGGAATTCTGAGGGAGACCTCTATACAGGATCCTCATCTCCTGACCAGAGCGAAGAGCTTCACAAAGCGCATCTCTCTCACCGTGCAGGACCCATCCCGTATTACACAGACAGCCCATAGATATCCAGTGTGGTGGCGCCACTGAGCAGCTGTAAACGTTCTGCCAGGTTTTCCCACTGGGTCCCAGCAGGAGGACACTTTGTGATCATAGTCGCCATCGAGACGTCCTCTTGTGTTAGGTTCTTAGAGGTTCTCTTCCTCCATTTTTAATATTTCCCAATTCCCAATGGTAAGGATACTGGATGGCCATAATTATTGGGCAGTCGCTGCTCCTACTGGGAGCTACATACTGGAAGCTGCTGGTCTTGTATTGTAGATGTAAAGAAAGAAAGAAACTGTGGGGGTCATTTATCAAACTGGTGTAAAGCAGACCTGACTTAGTTGCCCATAACAACCAATCAGATTCCACCTTTCATTTTTCACAGCTTCTTTGGAAAATGAAAGGAGGAATCTGATTGGTTGCTGTGGGCAACTAAGCCATTTCTACTTTACACCAGTTTGATGAATGACCCCCGTGTCTTCTTTTTAGCAAACTTGGACCTTTTATTGCCAAACGCCGCACGCCAAAGATACAAGAACAATACAAACAAATTGGTGGTGGATCCCCTATTAAAAAATGGACGGCACATCAAGGAGAAGGCATGGTGAAACTGCTGGACGAGCTCTCCCCGGCCACAGGTAAATCTTATTGATACAGACTGCATTTTACACAGTATAAGTTAATGGGACTCCACATATTAGACAGTAGAAGCCCTCCCTCTGACATATTGGGGGTTTTCTGCTGGTCTCAGGCCCTGAGCTGCCAGAGGATGCGCCTAAGGGAGGGTTCACATCACCGTTATGGATTCCGCTATTCTTTTCCGTTATAACGGAATCCATAAGACGGAAATCAAAACCTAATGGAAACCAGCCGGATGCGTTATGCTGCCCATAGACTTCTATTATGACGGATCAAAACGGAATGCCTCTTAAAGGCTTCCATTTAGATTTCCGTATTATGTAACATAGAATCATAGTACATAAGGCCGAAAAAAGCCCTCTGTCCATCCAGTTCGGCCTGTTATCCTGCAAGTTGATCCAGAGGAAGGCAAAAAACCCCTGTGAGGTAGAAGATAATTTTCCCCACTTTTAAGGATTACGTTATTTTCTGTTATAATGGAAAACAATAACTGAATGCATAACTGTGACGTGAACCCGGCCTAACTTAAAGGGGTTATCCCACAAATAATGTAAAAAAAATGAAAATCAGACATCATATAATACATGACAACCTATTTGTAGCAAAGCTAGAACCAGCCCTGTACCTCACATGGATCCAAAGATCTCCTCATTCATTGCTCTGCTAGATTTATATCAAGCTGACAGCTCAAGGGGAGTGTCTTTTCTGCTGCAGCTCAGGAGGCGTGCCTCTGCTCTCCCTGTCACAGCTCAGGAGGCGTGCCTCTGCTCTCCCTGTCACAGCTCAGGAGGCGTGCCTCTGCTCTCCCTGTCACAGCTCAGGAGGCGTGCCTCTGCTCTCCCTGTCACAGCTCAGGAGGCGTGCCTCTGCTCTCCCTGTCACAGCTCAGGAGGCGTGCCTCTGCTCTCCCTGTCACAGCTCAGGAGGCGTGCCTCTGCTCTCCCTGTCACAGCTCAGGAGGCGTGCCTCTGCTCTCCCTGTCACAGCTCAGGAGGCAGTTAAAAGTTGAAACTGAGCATGTGCGGCCATCTCAGTGAATAGGTCAAAGAAATAAGAAATTAAGTGGTCCTGAATAACTCAGTAGCTATACAAAATTTTTAATGACATGCAATTACAAAAGTATTCAGATCCAGGTGCTGGTTTGAAAACTGTAGAATATTATTCGTGGGACAACCCCTTTAAATTGCCCACATCCTCCAGCAGTCCATGTACCAAGATTAATATTTACTCGAATCCCTGACTGGAGTAGTTTTCAGTCATCATTTACATGTTTTTCCAGGTGTAGATTTTAGTGAATTTGCCCCTATCACTTCCCAGTGGTGAGAACAGCATAAACTGCCTGTTGCATGGGGGTTTAAAAAGTTGCAAAATGAGGTCACTTTTTTTTACTTCAAAAACAGGTGTAAAGACTTAGTAAATGATCCCCATTGCGTCCAATGTAGCACATTGAAGTTGCTCTGTATATTAAAAAGAAATGTGCCGCCGTGTTAGGCCTCATGCACGTGGCTGTGTTACAGAGCCTTTATAGGACACATGTACTGTACGTGAGGCCTCTGCTCTATCATGTGGAGGTTTCACGTGAATACTGCTTTGCCGTCCTATACAATTAAAAATAAAAGTATGCAGATGTATATCGGATCAACAAAGGCCAGAATGATGCTTTTTGGTTTCCGTTGGGTGAATGGAGGCCTAAATAAAAAGGAAAAAATGTGAACATAGCTCCCCCTGTATGTGTCCGCACAAGCATATGTCCTGCATGGGGAGAGATGAGAACGTTGCTGTTAGACACCAATGCTGACAGCTTATCTCCCCAACACCAAAAGCATCAGGCATGTTAAAATCTCCTCCGACATCTGCCATAAGGGGAGTGTTGAGACCCCCCCCCCTCCCCCATACACATTAGGTGGGCGGCCAGTGTTGCTGGAATTGGTGTGTTCAACAGACATTTAGTGTGTATCTTCAATTGTTTCAGTTTGAAGGAAATTTGTCCTGTAATTTACATTCATCAACAACATATCCCGTACCAAGAAGGAGATGTTGGGCTGAATCTTCCTGTGTGTGACTGTAATGATAAGTGGAAGTGATTACAATGTTTGAGGAAAGGGGGCGTTTATTGGGGGGAAACTGTACAATACATTACAAAAAAGAGCTGATACGGCCTCTATCCTGGATACAAGAGGAGATACGGCCTCTAGCCTGGATACAAGAGGAGATACGGCCTCTATCCTGGATACAAGAGGAGATACGGCCTCTAGCCTGGATACAAGAGGAGATACGGCCTCTAGCCTGGATACAAGAGGAGATACGGCCTCTAGCCTGGATACAAGAGGAGATACGGCCTCTAGCCTGGATACAAGAGGAGATACGGCCTCTAGCCTGGATACAAGAGGAGATACGGCCTCTAGCCTGGATACAAGAGGAGATACGGCCTCTAGCCTGGATACAAGAGGAGATACGGCCTCTAGCCTGGATACAGGATGAGATACGGCCTCTAGCCTGGATACAGGATGAGATACGGCCTCTAGCCTGGATACAGGATGAGATACGGCCTCTAGCCTGGATACAAGAAGAGGTAGGGCCTCTAGCCTGGATACAGGATGAGATACGGCCTCTAGCCTGGATACAGGATGAGATACGGCCTCTAGCCTGGATACAGGATGAGATACGGCCTCTAGCCTGGATACAGGATGAGATACGGCCTCTAGCCTGGATACAGGATGAGATACGGCCTCTAGCCTGGATACAAGATGAGGTAGGGCCTTTAGCCTGGATACAAGATGAGGTAGGGCCTCTAGCCTGGATACAAGATGAGGTAGGGCCTCTAGCCTGGATACAAGATGAGGTAGGGCCTCTAGCCTGGATACAAGATGAGATACGGCCTCTAGCCTGGATACAAGATGAGGTAGGGCCTCTAGCCTGGATACAAGATGAGGTAGGGCCTCTAGCCTGGATACAAGATGGGATACGGCCTCTAGCCTGGGTACAAGATGAGATACGGCCTCTAGCCTGGATACAAGATGGGATAGGGCCTCTAGCCTGGATACAAGATGGGATAGGGCCTCTAGCCTGGATACAAGATGGGATAGGGCCTCTAGCCTGGATACAAGATGGGATAGGGCCTCTAGCCTGGATACAAGATGGGATAGGGCCTCTAGCCTGGATACAAGATGAGATGCCATGCTTGGTAAGCTGTGAGGAGGCGTGCTCAATGGAGCGCCGCAGCCGCGGCATAAAGGTGATTGACGGGGGTCACGGGTGTCAGACCTCCACCTATCAGATAATGATAACCTTTTACACTGTAGCTTCACTTATGTTTTTTTGTATTGGAATAAGTTGTAAGCTGATTGTTGTGTGTTTTTTTTTGTTTTTGTTTTTTTTTTCTCCTTTTGACAGCGCCACATCAGTATTACATTGGTTTCCGTTACGTACATCCGCTTACTGAAGCTGCCATTGAAGAAATGGAAAGTGACGGAGTAGAGCGAGCAATTGCCTTCACACAATACCCCCAGTATAGCTGCTCCACCACAGGTGAGGAGATTAACTTGTCTTTTTTTTTGTCATAAAGAGGTGTTTCATCACTTCCATGTGAGGATTATGCAGGGGGAAGGTAATATTACATGGCGCCCATTCAATGACTACCCATCCATATAAGA
Source organism: Rhinella marina (assembly GCA_900303285.1). NCBI lineage: Eukaryota > Metazoa > Chordata > Amphibia > Anura > Bufonidae > Rhinella > Rhinella marina. Next base: position 158,815 of record ONZH01006430.1, on the reverse strand, counting down.
CATAGGGGTCTACATGAGGGAGTGCTTCCACTTGTTAGCGGCTCTCTACTGTGGCTCCTAAATTGGGTCCCTACTTCATAACATTGATGTTATGGAATGGATCTTAAAAAAAAAAAAAAAAAATTCCATATCTTACTTACATTTCCACGTGGTGTTAATCTAGACCAGTGATTCATAACGTTCTTAGCATGAGGGAATCCCAGGAAAAAAGTTTGGATGTCAGGGAACGTCCACCAATTAGTGGCAGAAATTCTACTCGCTGAGTTAAAAAAAAAAAAGGTTCCTGCCCCCAAAAAACGGCCTTGAATGTTTGCAACAGAAGAGCTTTACTAATGTACTTAGTAACCCGCAGTCACTGGCCTCAGTGGTCTCCTGGAGTGGTCTAGCATGTCCTCTACAGCTGGGACGTCCCAGACTTCCTGACGTGACCGCTGAGGCCAGTGATTGGTTTCAGCAGTCACGTGGAGTAGTCGGGTACATAATCTCTGAAGTGGCTGCGGAACAGACCGGTGAGTAAAGCTTCTCTCTTTAGTTTAGAAACATAGAAACATAGAAGATTGACGGCAGAAAAAGACCACCTGGTCCATCTAGTCTGCCCTTTTATTATCCTTTTATTGTTATCTTAGGATAGATACATGTTTATCCCAGGCATGTTTACATTCAGTTACTGTGGATTTATCAACCACCTCTGCTGGAAGTTTGTTCCAAGTTTCTACTATTTCAGTGAAGTAATATTTTCTAATGTTGTTCTTGATTTTTCCCCCAACTAACCTCAGATTGTGCCCCCTTGTTCTTGTGTTCAGTTTCTTATTAATAACCCTTCCCTCCTGAACTTTATTCAGTCCTTTAACATATTTAAAGGTTTCCATCATGTCCCCCCTTTCTCTTCTTTCCTCCAGACTATACATATTAAGAACTCGGAGTCTTTCTTGATAAGTTCTATGCTTTAGACCTTCCACCATTTTTGTAGCTCTTCTTTGGACCCGTTCTATTTTAGCAATATCCTTTTGCAGGTGAGGTCTCCAGAATTGAACACAGTATTCCAGATGTGGTCTCACTAGAGCTCTATACAGAGGGATCATTATCTCCCTCTTTCTGCTTGTTATACCTCTAGCGATGCAGCCAAGCATACGATTTGCTTTCCCCACCGCCTGGCTGCATTGGTTACTCATTTTGAGGCTGTCAGAGATGACTACCCCCAAATCCTTCTCTTCTGAGGTCTTTGTTAGCACAGAACTGCCAATACGATACTCAGATAGAGGATTTCTTCTCCCCAAGTGCATTATTTTACATTTGGAAACATTGAACTGAAGTTTCCATTGTTTTGACCACTTATCTAATAAAGATAAATCATTCTCCATATTATCGACACGAATGTTTATAACATTCCTGGCCCTCAGTCACAGAAAGGGACTACAAATTCAATAATTGACAAATTGGTACTTAAAGGGTTATTCTCATTTTAGACAATGGGGGCATATCGCTAGGATATGCCCCCATTGTCTTATAGGTGCGGGTCCCACCGCTGGGACCCGCACCTATTTCCAGAACGGAGCCCCCGAAGTGAATGAGGGCGCACTGCGCATGCGCAGCCGCCCTCCATTCATTTCTATGGGGCCGCCGAAAATAGCTGGCTCGGCTACTTCCGTCGGCTCCATAGAAATGAATGGGAGCCGACCGCGCATGCACGGCCCGGCTCCCATTCATTTCTATGAGCGGCGCGGGGAGCTGCGCCTGGTGGTGGCCGGACCCCCGGAAACCTGGGGTCCTCCAGGCGCAGCGCTCCCCGCTCCGTTCTGGATATAGGTGCGGGTCCCAGCGGTGGACCCGCACCTATAAGACAATGGGGGCATATCCTAGCAATATGCCCCCATTGTCTAAGATGAGAATACCCCTTTAAGAAGGACCGGATTGCACCAATTTTCTATTTACTGCCCGTTTTAATTCTGCTCAGTAACCCCATTTAATCTCTTATAGTCCACACTGACTGACCTGGGCTTTCTGTGGGAGGGGGTGCACGTGGTACAAAAGATGGATTGTTTTATAGTAGTGCCGGAAACTTTATTACTTCTTAGTCCATTCCTCTTCCAACTATGATGAAGTCACTACAACTCCCAGCGTGCTCACCTAGAGCTTCTCAGGAGATGGATAACACTGGTCTTATAGTCTATGCCTCTGTGCTCCACTCAGTGGGGATTTGTGGAGGAAAATCCACAAATATTTAGTCTTAAGAAGAGACGTCTAAGGGGGGACATGATTAACCTATACAGATATATAAATGGGACGTGCAAAAAATATGGTGAAAAACTGTTCCATGTAAAATGCCCTCAAAAGACAAGGGGGCGCTGCCTCCGACTGGAGAAGAGAAAGTTCAGTCTCCAGAAGCATCAAAGCTTCTTCACTATAAGAACTGTGAATCTGTGGAATAGACTTCCTCAGGACGTGGTCACAGCAGGAACAGTGGAAGGGTTTAACCCCTTCCCGACCAGCGCCGTACATGTACGGCGCTGCAGGAAGTAACTTCCCGACCAGCGCCGTAGTGCTACTGCGCGCTGATCGTGCGGGTGCAGGAGCTGGGCCCGCCCGATCAGCTGCAGGGGGCCGGCTGTTCCATCGCTGACCGCGGCACATGCGATTCGGTTGGAAGGGGTGTTCATCGGGTCCCCGCGCTACTGTGACGTGGACCCGATGGCTTGGATAGCAGCCGGATGCCTTCCTTAGGCATCTGGTTGCTATCTACGGAAGCCTGTGAGATCCAGCCCTCTGGATCTCACAGGCAGTGTGCTGGAAGTGTATTACTGTGTGTAATACACTTCCAGCCAATGCATTACAATACAGAAGTATTGTAATGCATTGTAAAGGGGATCAGACCCTAAAAGTTAAAAAAGTGTAAAAAAAAAAAAAAAAAAAAAGTGAAAAAAAATAGTTTTACAAAAAAAAAGTTTCAAGTTCCCAAAAAAAAGCGTCCTTTTCACAAAATAATATAAAAAAAATTAGTAAAAAATAAAAATAGACATATTAGGTATCGCCGCGTCCATATCGACCGGCTCTATAAAAATATCACATGATCCATCCTGCCAGGTGAACGCAGTAAAAAATAAAAAAACTGTGCCAAGACAGCCTTTTTTTGGTCACCTTCCCTTACAAAAAGTGTAATAGCAGGCGATCAAAAAGGCGTATTTACCCCAAAATGGTACCAATCAAACCGTCATCTCGTCCCGCAGAAATGTAGACCCTACCTGAGACAATCGCCCAAAAAATAAAAAAATATGGCTTTCAGAAAATAGCAACACAAAAAAAAGATTTTATTCTGTTCAAAAATGTATCTAATGTGTAAAACGTTCCAAAAATAAAAATGTTAGACATATTGGGTATCGCCGTGTCCGTAACAACCTGCTCTATAAAAATATTACATGAGATGGCCCCCCGGGTGAATGCTGTAAAAAATTTTTAAAGAAAACTATGCAGTAACATTTGTTTTCACCTTGCCTCACAAAAAGTGTAATACCAAGCGATCATGGTACCAATGAAAACATCAGCTCATCCCACAAAAAATAAGCCCCCACATAAGACAATAACTCAAAAAAATAAAAATCAATGGCTCCCGCAAACCAATCCATCAAAATCTGTGCTGCAAAATCCATATGGCGCTCCTTCTGTTCTGAGTCCTGCCATGTGCCCGCACAGCAGTTTATGGGGTGTTGCCGTATTCAGGAGAAAATGGGTAACAAATTATGGGGTGCTTTTCTCCTGTTACCCCTTATGAAAATGAAAAGTTTGGGGCTAAAGCAACATTTTATTGGAAGAAATGAAACTTTTCATTTTCACAGCCAAGTGTTTCCAAATTCCGTAAAACACTTAGGGGGTCAAAGTGGCCAGTACCCCCCTTAATATATTCTTTGAAGGGTGTAGTTTCCAGAATGGGGTCACTTTTTGAGGGTTTCCGCTGTAGGGGTACGTCAGGGTCTCTCAATTACAAAATGGTGCCTAAAAACTATTCTAGCAAAATCTGCCTCCACAATCCTTATGGCGCTCCTTTCCTTCTGACCACTGCCACAAACCCATAGAGACGTTTACCACCACATATGGGGTATTTCTGTAAACTGCAGAATCAGAGCAATGTATATTGAGGTTTAGTTTGCTGTTAACCCTTGCTGTGTTGCAAGAAAAAAATTATTAACATGAATAATCTACCAAAAAAGTGAAATTTTGAAATTTCACCTCCATTTCCCTTTAATTCTTGTGGAACACCTCAAGGGTTAACAAAGTTTGTAACAGCAGTTTTTTTATAATTTGAGGGGTGTAGTTTCTAAAATGGGGTCATTTATGGGTGGGTTTCATTATGTAAGCCCCTCAAAATCACTTTATATCTGAATTGGTGCTTAAAAAAATGGTTTTGGAAAATTTGGTGAAAATTTGAAAAATGGCTTCTAAACTTCTAAGCCTTCTAACGTCCTAAAAAAGTAAAATGACATTTATAAAATGATGCCAACATAAAGTAGACATATGGGGAATGTAAAATAACTATTTTTTGGAGGTATTCCTGTGTATTTTGAAAGTAGAAAAATTGAAATTTGCAAATTTGCTAATTTTTCAAAAATGTGGTATTTTTTTATAAATAATAATGAAATATTTTGCCACAAATTTACTGCTATCGTGAAGCACAATATGTGACGAGAAAACAATCTTAGAATGGCCTAAATAAGTAAAAGCGTTCCAAAGTTATTACCACATAAAGTGACACATGTCAGATTTGCAAAAAATGGCCTGGGCAGGCAGGTGAAAACAGGCCCGGGGTTAAAAAGGGTTTAGAGGAATTCTTAAAAGTAAACAACATTAATACTTATGAAAACGTGTAGAAATCTGAGTCTCATTTCCTTCTGGGATTCGCGTCCCCACCTATCCCTTGGTTGAACTTGATGGACTTAAGGCTTTTTTTTTTTTTTTTTTTAAACCGTATTAACTATGTAAGAGGCAGCCTTCTGCTCTGTGTCCTGTCCTGATTCCTGGTTGGTTGATGTCATTGACTGTCTGACTCTGTGTCCTGTCACTGACTGCCTGGTTGATGTCATTGTGCCCATCTGTATCATTCTTTAGACATGACGTAAGACTGGGAGCTGCACTGATGGCCTCACAGGGTTCCCTTTTGGGATCTAAATGAAAAGTTCCAATTTTAAATATTTTTTTTGAGGGGGGGGAGGCGGCATTTTGGAATTACAGAGGTTTTATTGACCATCACTGAATTTACTTTTTTTTTTTTTTTTTTCCCCCTTTCTCATCCCTCTGTGCAGGAAGCAGCTTAAATGCGATTTATCGATACTATAAATCTAAAGGTATAAATCCCGGTATGAGGTGGAGTGTGATTGACAGATGGCCGACGCATCCTCTTCTCGTCCAAGTAAGACCCTGTGGATTGTTGTATGGCTAGGTTCACATCTGCGGCTGGGTGATCCGGCCGGCAGTTCTGCCAGAGGATGCCAGGACTCTGCCGGATAAAAAACACTGCGTTCAACGTTTTTTTGTCCGGCTGATTCTTGGCATATTTTCTGGGTAGTGGCCGGATCTCTACTGTGTAGTCAATAGGGTCTATTGGACAGGTGGCAGTATTCTGCAATGCCGGATCCGGAGGACTCCAGCAGGCTGTCCCCCCTCCTCCTCCTGAACAGCCTGCCTGATCCTCTGCTGCAGATGTGAAACTAGCCTATGTTTGATAACTGGGTAAGCTGCTCTCGTTGAATGCTGAAATGTAATCTATCTTTACCTCAGTGTTTTGCTGATCACATCAAAAAAGAACTGAACTTGTTTCCAGAAGAAAAGAGGGCGGATGTGGTAATTCTTTTCTCTGCGCACTCTTTGCCAATGTCGGTATGTACCCTGATTATTTATTATTTATTTATTTATTTATTTATTTATTTAAAAGCTACCTTTTCACATTTTTGGGGCACATTTACTAAGATCTTAATAACCCGGCCTCTTCATAACTTCAGCGGATCCATTGCCGCTTCTAAATGTAAGACAGTTTCCAACCTCCCTTACATTTAGACTATTTTGTACTCCTGGACCAGGCATGGTAAATGAGACGGGCCTACCGGCCTGTCCCCTGCCACATCCACAGATTACCGCGCAACTAACATAGGTGCCGTATTTTTCGCCCTATAAGACGCACTTTTTTTCCCCCAAAAGTAGGGGGAAAAATGCTGTGCGTCTTATAGGGCGAATACAAGTGAGCGCTTCCATAAGGAAGCACTCACTTGTACGTAGGGACCCCCATCAGACCTCAGATCAGCCCACCCAGCCACTGATAAAGACCCATACTTACCTGTTCTGCGCTGCCGCTGCCGTCCGGTCCCACGCTCCGCGCTCTTCTCTCTTCCCTGCCGGCACGCACTATGACCTGACGCTGCGGCGTCAGGTCATAGTGTGTGCCGGCAGGGAAGAGAGAGGAGCGTGTGACCGGACGGCAGCGGCAGCGCAGAACAGGTACGGTAAGTATGGTCTTTATCAGTGGCTGGGTGGGCTGATCTGAGGTCTGATAGGGGCACAAGACGCTAATCTGAGGTCTGATGGGGGCACATTCTGCTGATCTGAGGTCTGATGGGGGCATGATATGAGGTCTGATGGGGGCATGATATTAGGTATGATGGGGCACATTCTGCTGATTTGAGGTATGATGGGGGCACATTCTGCTGATTTGAGGTATGATGGGGGCACATTCTGCTGATTTGAGGTATGATGGGGGCACATTCTGCTCATCTGAGGTCTGATGGGGGCACATTCTGCTGATTTGAGGTATGATGGGGGCACATTCTGCTGATTTGAGGTATGATGGGGGCACATTCTGCTGATCTGAGGTCTGATGGGAGCACATTCTGCTGATCTGAGGTCTGATGGGGGCACATTCTGCTGATCTGAGGTCTTGTGGGGGCACAGTGAGATGGTATGGGGGCACAGGGGGCTGATATGGGGGTCTGATGTGATGTCCTTAAATTTATGGGCAGTCTGATAAGAGGATCTGATGAAAAATATTTTTTTCTTATTTTCCTACACTAAAACCTAGGTGCGTCTTATGGGCCGGTGCGTCTTATAGGGCGAAAAATACGGTATTTCATCATCATGAATGACCCCCTATGTTTTTGGGAAACCTGATTCTGAATAGTTGCTACTCTTCCTACCACTGCTGTCTATGTGTTAGCATCTGTCTTCTGCAGTCATGTTAAAGGGGTAATTTCATCTTGGACATTTATGGCATATCCACTGCCACTGGAAATGCCACAAATTTCTGATGGATTCAAGTTTCACCACTGGGATCTACACCCACCTCCGAAACAGGGGTCCTGGAACCCTACTTGGTGAGACAGCCACTGGCCATATCGCAAAAGCTCCCGCTCCGTACAGCATTAGAACACAGTTTTTTTTTTTTTGCGAATCGACTTTGGCTATTTCATCCGAAGTCGATTCGCTCATCCATACCCATAACTTTAGAAATAAAATCCCAAATGAAATACATGATGTGTATGGAGAGAATACATACTTTAAATAACAAAGAAAAAGAAACACATAATTTCTTTAAAAAATTGAAAACTTTTATGGAAACAAACTTGCAAAGTCACGAAATAGAAAATCTGATAACTCCATTCCAACACATAGAATGGTAGAATGTAGAAAAAATTTTTTTAAAAAAACCTCCCTAGGGAAACTAAATGTTACACCTATGTCTTTAGTTTAATTTTTTTTTTTTTTTGACTTGTATTTGTTGTGCCTTTTATTTATATGTACTGTAATTTACAATTGCAATAAAAAAGTAAAAGTTTTGAAAAATGCAACAAAACACCTATGTGTAAATCCTCCCTTATAAAATTCATGTGCTAAATCACTTTAAAAAGTGATTATATAAAATGAATCCTATGTAAATGTAGACCTTTATAAAAAAATAAAAAAAATGAACAGGCATTGGACCTAAGACTGTATTCACACGACAGTGAAAAAGTACGACCAATAAAATCAGACATTGTTTTTCATGGCCATTTTGCTTTTTTTTTTTTTTTTTATTTTGCCCGTCTTTAATGGCCATTAAAAAGGGATGGATTTGATTGCCTTTTTTTAACTTCCCAACCCCTGCAGTGCTCTCACAGTATACATGATGCTCCCTGGACATCACATGGCCGCCCTCCCCCGCCTTCCCTACCGGTATTAATAATAATATTTATTTATATAGCTCCACCATATTCCACAGCACTTTACAAATTCATAGGGTTCATGTACAAAACAAAAGTAATTGGCTAATATACAACTGAAACACAAGGAGTGAGGGCCCTGCTCGCAAGAGCTTACAATCTATGAGGAATTGGGGGTGACACATAAGGTAGTTGATTGTGATAAGTAGGAATCGAGCCATTATTGTACTGAAAGGACTGGTGCCGGATGATCTGCTGCGGGTTTGGGACTGTTAGAGGATCAAGTTCAGGCCAGAGGAGTTGGTGGGGGAGAGGTTTAGTCAGGGGAAATGTCGTTTTAGGAAGCTTGATAAGCCTGACTAAAAAAATGTGTTTTTAAGGCATGTTTAAAGAGGACCTCTCTCCTCTCCTGACATGGCTGTTTTAATATCTTTATTCATTCCCCATGTAATAACAATTCTGGAGCATCTATTCTTATGGCTCTATGTTGTGTCATTCCTTTATTATTTATACCCTTACTGCAGACTGCCAGCAATTCATTCATAACTTCTAGTAGAAATAATAAAGGAATGGCACAACATAGAGACATAAGAATAGATGATCCAGAATTGTTATTACATGGGGAATGCATGGAGCTATTAAAACAGGCATGTCAGGAGAGGGGAGAGGTCCTCTTTAAAGGTGGAGAAGTTGTGAACTGACCTAATATTCCGGGGCAGAGTATTTCAGAGAGTAGGTGCAGCTCGAGAAAAGACGGGAGTGAGAGGTACGAATTATGGAGGATATTAATCTTAGGTCACTAACAAAACAGAGAGCACAAGTAGGGTGGTAGATGGAGATGAGGGAGGAGATGTATGGAGGTGCAGCACTGTGGAGAGCACGGGTAGGGTGGTAGACGGAGATGAGGGAGGAGATGTATGGAGGTACAGCACTGTGGAGAACACGAGTAGGGTGGTAGACGGAGATGAGGGAGGAGATGTATGGAGGTGCAGCACTGTGGAGAACATGAGTAGGGTGGTAGATGGAGATGAGGGAGGAGATGTATGGAGGTGTAGCACTGTGGAGAGCACGGGTAGGGTGGTAGACGGAGATGAGGGAGGAGATGTATGGAGGTACAGCACTGTGGAGAACACGAGTAGGGTGGTAGACGGAGATGAGGGAGGAGATGTATGGAGGTGCAGCACTGTGGAGAGCAGGAGTAGGGTGGTAGATGGAGATGAGGGAGGAGATGTATGGAGGTACAGCACTGTGGAGAGCAGGAGTAGGGTGGTGGGAGGAGATGTATGGAGGTGTAGCACTGTGGAGAGCACAAGTAGGGTGGTAGACGGAGATGAGGGAGGAGATGTATTGAGGTGTAGCACTGTGGAGAGCACAAGTAGGGTGGTAGATGGAGATGAGGGAGGAGATGTATGGGGGTGCAGCACTGTGGAGAGTTTTGTGGGTGAGAAGTTTGAACTGTATTCTGTGGTGGATGGGCAACCAGTGAAGTGACTGGTACAGACTAGTAGCATCAGTGTAGCGGGAGGACAGATAGATGAGCCTGGCTGCAGCATTTAGTACAGACTGAAGGGGGGACAGTTTAGAGAGAGGGAGGCCGATTAGTAATGCGTTGCAGTAGTCAAGACGAGAATTAATCAAGGCAACCACAAGAGTTTTTGCCGTTTCCACCGTAAGAATAGGGCGGATTCTGGCGATATTCTTGAGGTGTAGATGAAAAGAGCATGTAAGTGATTGAATATGGGAACAAAGGAAAGAGAGTCAAATGTGGCCCCAAGACAGCGAGCACGTTTCACAGGAGTTATAGTGCCACAGACCAAAATTAATATCCAGTTTAGGTGGGTTAGGTGGGGCAAGAAGTTCAGTTTTACAGAGGTTTAGTTTTAGATACAGAGAGGTCTTGATGTTTAGGGACAGCTGCCAGATAGTTACTGGTGTTTTGTAGAAAAGCAGGGGTGATTTCAGGGGATGAAGTGTATAGTTGGGTGTCGTCCGCATAGAGATGGTACCGAAAGCCGAATCTACTGATAGTCTGTCCGATGGGGGCTGTATAGAGGGAGAAGAGTAGAGGACCTAGTACTGAGCCCTGAGGAACATCAAGAGGGAGAGGAGAGGAAGAAGAGCCAGCGAATGATGCACTAAAGGAGCGGCCAGAGAGATAGAAAGAGAACCAGGAGAGAGCAGTGTCTTTGAGGCCAATTGAGTGGAGCATGGGGAGGAGGAGTTTATGGTCTACTGTATCACTCTGCAGAGAGATCCAGAAGTATCAGTAGAGAATAGTTGCCATTCCTTTTTGCTGACAGGGGATCGTTAGACACTTTAGTAAGTAAGGGCACATTCTGTACAGTGGAGAAGGTGAAAGGCGGATTGTAAGGGGTCAAGAAGAAAGTTTGCAGAGAGATAGCTTATTAAGTGAGAGTAGACAAGATGTTCCAGGAGTTTAGAGATGAAGGGGAGGTTGGAAACAGGTCGGTAGTTAGCAGAATAGGTCGGGTCAAGAGATGGTGTTTTTAGTAGTGGGGTTATAACAGAGTGTTTGAAAGAGGAGGGAAAGACGCCAGACGAGAGAGAGGTTAAAAATTGTAGTTGGCTGAGTGATGACAGCCGGGGAGAGGGACCGGAGGAGGTGTGATGGAATAGGATCGCTGCTACAGGTCGTGGGGGCGAGAAGAAGAGAGAACCCTGGAGACTTCTGAGCATTATAATGGAGGAAGTCTGCTGATATTCGTGATTTTCTCCATAAGCATTCTGCACATCTGGAGCAGGGCCGGCGAAAACGTGTTTTTTTTTTTTTTTTTTTTTAAAACTCTTTTTATTGAATTTTACATTTTCAAAAAGAACATAGGATACAGAAAGGAAGGGAGAAGGGGTGACAACATCATACAACACAATTCACAAAATCGCCCCATGGGCGAAACTTACAAGTATAATGAAAAAGAGAAAAAAAAAAAAAAAAAAGGGGGGGAGGGGGGAGGGGGAGAAGGGTTCCCGGGTAGGACAAGACCCGCCATATCAGTGTGGGTCTCAATGTGTGTCAAACGCACTTAGAGCTGGAGAGCACCCAGGGTACCTTTCAGGGAAGCTGTGAGGTACCAAGAGGTGTATTGAAACGGTCGCACTATCTCTGCTACCTCATGTGTACTATAATGAGAGAGCAAAAAAGTCTTCCATTTTCGGAAGAACTTAGCCGCCGAGCCTTCCTTATGTCTTTCCGCCTCAATCCTGTCGTGTCTCAAAAGCACCTTCAAGTGAGATATCACAGTGGAAATCGATGGCATCAAGTCTGATAGCCAATGTTCCAATAGGACCCTTTTAGCTACCAACAGTATTGAGTGAAGGAAGAGAGGAACATTCTGAGAACGACTGGACCGAGAGGGTGACAAGCGAATATATTGAAACACCAGGGCCTGAGGCTCCATCGGTAGCTGAACTAGCCAGTGTGATTTGATGTACCTTATCAGGTCAGACCAAAACTGCTGGACTTGTGAGCATGTCCACATACTATGCCAAAAATCAGTAGCGGCCATCTTACATTTTGGGCAGTGAGTAATGCGATCCGGGAAGGCGGGGGTAGCCGGAAAGTTAAACCCGTAGATTGCGTTATGTATCATCTTGAAATACGTTTCTCTCCATCTTTCACTGATCACACAGGCCCGTATTTTCCCCCAACCTTCCAAAATTTTCTCCCGTATGTCAGCATCCTGCATCTTATCCACCCACTTATCAAAAAGCGTTGAGGAACTGATTTTGATGAAGTTGCCCGACATCGCCCTGTAAAGACCCGATAAAGATACCAGGCGCGGGGTGGAACCCACTATGTCATCAAAAGAGGTTCTCAAGGCCTCCTTAGAGAGGTCCCCAACCCTGTGTCTGCAGAATGCCAATCCCTGAAGAATGTAGAGAAAGTGTGAGTCAGGTAAGTTATAGCGATCTTTCAGCTCCTGAGGTGTTAGCCACCTCTTCTCCTCCACATGCATCAGATGTTCCGCCCTTACTATTCCCCGTGCTTTCCAATCTGCCGCAATTTGAGCATGACCCCCTTGGGGAAATTCCGGATGCCCCCACAACGGCATCCCCTTCGATATTGAGTAAGGAAGACCAAAAGCTTTCCTAATTTCTTTCCACGCAACCACAGTGTCTCGCACCAGAATAGATCCCTTGATCTCCAGGGGAAGAGAAGGCAGTTTAGAATGTAAGCAAGACACCAGATCCCAAGGGGCCACCAAATTCCTTTCCAAATCACAATTCGAGAAGTGATTAGTCCCATGAAACCAATCCACTACATGTCTCATCAAGCATGTCAGGTTATAACCCCGCAAGTTGGGAAACTTTAACCCACCCTCAGGCTTCCACAGCATCAATTTTTTCAAAGCAATCCTAGGGCGTCTGCCTGACCACAGAAACTTGGTAAAGGCCCTATTGAGGACAGTGACATCTGTGTGTTTCAGTAGGAGAGGAAGAGTCTGGAGGGGATAGAGCAACTTTGAAAAGCTCATCATTTTAATCAGATGACAGCGTCCCATAAAGGTTAACGGAAGTGTATGCCATCTTTTCAATTCTGCCACTATTTTACCAATAAGGGGTGGATAATTTAAAGTGTAAAGGGAGCTGGGAAGCTTTCCCACCTTCAGCCCCAGATAAGTTATGTATGGTTTTACTGAGGTCAAAGTAAAACCGTTATCCTCCCATAACTTAGGAGGGTTATGGACACCCAATTCCAGAATTTCACTTTTGGTGGAGTTAATGGAATAGCCCGAGAAAGACCCAAATTGATGTAGTTGGCTCATCAAGGGAGCGAGATGTTGTTGTGGGTTGGACATGAAGATTAGAAGGTCATCCGCATATAGGGCGGCTTTTACCTCTACCTGGCCCACCCTAATACCCGAATAAATGTCCGAATCCTCCAATAAACGGGCCAGGGGTTCCAGGGCTAAGTCAAACAACAGTGGCGACAAGGGGCACCCCTGTCGCGTACCTCGATGAAGGGAGAAGACAGGGGACAGAAAGCCCGCAGTGTGCACCCTTGCCTGAGGGTTGGAATATAAACCCTGTAAAAAGGTGCGGAAATGGCCTGAGACACCAAATTTTTCCAAGACCGCAGTCAGCCAGGACCAGCGAACTGTGTCAAAGGCCTTTTCAGCGTCTAAGGCCAGCAAGATGGGAGCAGTATTTGGCCCTGATCGGTGCCTGACCCAGTCCAAGGTGGCCAGCACTTTCCTGATGTTGGCCACCGCTGATCTGCCTTTGACAAAGCCCACCTGTGACGGTCCTACCAAAGAAGGCATCATGTCCCCTAGTCGTACTGCCAAAATTTTAGTTAGGATTTTCAAATCCTGGTTAATTAAGGAGATGGGGCGATAAGAATCTGGGAGGTTGGGGTCCTTACCCGGTTTCAGTATTAACTTGATATACGCTACATTAGTGTGATTCGGGAAGATACCTGTGCGTAGCAAATGGTTGAAGTAATCAATTAACGTGGAGGAGATCTGTCCACTCAATATTTTGTAAAATTCCCCTGTGAACCCGTCGGGACCTGGTGCCTTGCCATTATGAAGTGCCTTAATTGTGCGCAAAAGCTCGCCCTCCGAAATAGCAGCATTCAGACTATCTAGTTGATCTGTGGTCAGTCGCGGCATTTTAATAGAAGCTAAAAATCTGGGGTCCATCTGTTGAGCTCCCATCGGCTCCTCATACAACTTGGCGTAGAAGTCTCCCAACAATTTATTGATGGACTTAGGGTCCGTATGCAGGGACCCACGGGCGTCCTTCAAGGAAGCTATAATCGTAGGAGGCAATCTGCCTCTGGCCAAATTGGCTAACATTCGACCAGATTTGTTACCAAACCGGAACAGATCTGTTTGAAAGGCTGATCTATACATCGCCTCCCGTCTATCAAGCCAAAAATCATAGTCACTTTTCGCTTTGAACCATGCCTCCTTATTGGCACTAGAAGGGGACTGCAAAAACAGCGTATAAGCTGCTCGGAGGGAAGCGCTGACTGTCGCGTACTGTTGGGAGACCTTTTTCCGTAGGTTGCTAAGGTAACCGATGATTTTACCTCTAAGAACCGCCTTTGCGGCTTCCCATTGAACGGAGACATCTGATGCATGCGGAGGATTGTCACCTTGAAACTCCCACCACCATCCTCGAAGGATGTCGGTAAAGTTGTCATCCTTTGCCAGGAAGGAGGGGAAACGCCAAAGATAGTCTGTTCCTCTGGGATAGGCATCCTGCAAACAAATGGAGACAGGTGAGTGATCCGAAATGACCATATCCTGAATGTCTGCCCTTAAGAGCTTTCCAACCAACGGCACACTGATAAACATATAATCAATGCGAGACCAAGTCTGGTGGGAGTGTGAGAAATGGGTATATTCTCTCTCATCCGGGCGTAATATACGCCATGCATCCTGTAACTGAGTGGACAAAAGGAAGGGAGACAACACCTTGTCCCTACGTCTGGGTAAGCTTACATTCCGGACCTGTCGCTGGCGATCTTCCAGTACTGCAGACACTGTATTAAAATCCCCCCCTACTACCTTATGAGGAATCGCATCACTCAGCACCTTACGTTCCAGCCAGGCAAAGAACCTCTCATTTTCCCCATTAGGTGCATAGACATTATGTATGCTGTATTTGACATCTCCCAATACTATGGTCATTTGGTGCCATCTGCCTTCCTCATCATAGACCTCAGATAGAACCCTCCCAGAGAAGTTCTTGTGTATCAACGTGAGCACTCCAGCTTTATTATCCCGGGCCGGGGAACCCAATACCTGTCCCACCCAGAACTTGCGCAACCTGAAGAAGTCAGCTTCCACCAAATGGGTTTCTTGCAGCAGAGCTATGTCTGGCTTCAGTTTTTTCAAATGTCGGAGTATTTTAGAGCGTTTGTGAGGGGATCTCATCCCCTTAACATTCCAGGAAATGATGCGCATGGTAGTTCTGAGTGGAACAAGCAGAGGGGAGAGGAAAAAGGAAAGGAAAAGGGGTAGGAAGGGGGACAATAAATCAAAAAGGACCAGGTAGATAACCAAGTCCGTGAACTCAACTGACTACAATACAGAAAATGAAAATCTAAGTGCTTGGAAGTCTAGATGACAATAGTACTTCCTCTTAAGCTGTGAACTTCACTTTTTTCTGCCATGGAGTACTCCCTGCCACTCCCTAACCTAGTAAGCTTATCCACCCCCACCCGAATAGCGGAAAGTCAATAGCAAGAGACTCCCCATAAATCCTCAACAGAGAAAACTTAAAAGAGAAAAGAAACTAGCAAAATACTGTCAGGTAAACAGGACATCCAAGTTGCCGACTGTCCCTTGCGCCCTTTCACCGCCGGGAGAACCTGCCAGATGAATCAGAGGACCAGTGTCTTGAACTTCTAGAACGTCCAATAGATCTCCTGCTCGAGCGTCCTCGTCGCTGTCGTCCTGACATCTTCCTACTGTGCTGCTCCAATGCCCCTCTAGGCGAAGATGTCGGTGGCAGAGTAGTTGGAGACAAAATGGAGGCTAGGGCTGGTTCCGCCTCCGTAAGAGAGTCAAAGGTGGAGACACCCCCCTGGGGTAAGAACACCTTTAAAATAGCTGGGTACAGTAATTGAAAGCGAATGTTCCTATGGTACAGCTGGGTGCATAGGGGGCTGAAGACCTTGCGTCGTCTGGCAATATCCGCTGAGTAATCCTCAAACAGCATGATGCGGAAACCTCTGATGGTAACAGGGTGCTGTCGCCGTCTGAAGTTGCGTAGCATGGCCGCCTTGTCATTGAAATCCAGTAAGCGCATAATGACCTGGCGTGGTCTGCCCCTTTGCGAAGATGGCGATGCTGCTGCGGCCTGGCGTCTCTGTTGCTGTGAAGGATCAGGGCCTACCCGGTGAGCACGCTCCACACGGCAAAAGAAATTCAGGCCCAAAGCCTCAGGTAACTCCCGCTCACATAAGTCCAGCAACTCCGCAGGCCTGATGGATTCCGGTAAGCCCACTAACCTTAGGTTGTTGCGTCGGGACCTATTTTCTAGGTCATCCAACTTGGCTCTAAGTTGGTCAAAGGCCCGGTGGTGATCCTCCAGAGTAGCCGCCAGTCCTGTCGCGTTAGAGTGAAGCGTGTGCACCTCTTGCTCCAAAGAGTCCACTCTATGGCTAGTATGACTCATCTCCGCCTGGAGAGCCGCTAGAGAGGACTGAATTGTGGTTTCAAGCGTTTTCTGGATATCCGGAGTTATCCGGAATGCCACTTCAATAGCTAACCTCTTGTAATCAATGGTCCCCGGGTCTGTAATAGGCGGCAAAGAGTCCAGCAAGCAGCTATCTTGAGACTCCGTTGGCGGGCTCGCCGCCATCTTGGGAGGCTGCGCGGCGGGAATGGTGTCCGAGTTCTGCGATCCCGGGATTTTCTGGCCACTCCGAAGTAAGTACCGTTCCATAGGAGAGTCCAATGCCTTGAGGATCGATCAGGAGACCAGTACTAAAACAGCGGGGCGGTGTTCCGACGCTACTAAATGGCGCTTAGTGAGGGTATACTGCAGAGAGCTCCGCGCACTGCGACTTCACATGGCAGCGCCGGAACCGGAAGTCCCGAAAACGTGTTTTTAGATGTATCCCAGGGTTGCCGTGTTTTGTGTCGGGAGGGTCGGATTGATATTGGAGCTGCTTCATTTAGGGTGGTTTCGAGGGTCTGGTTGTGATGATTGGCAGCCAGGTCTGGACAGGAGAGGGACAAGATTAACTGTAGGGTGTTAATACGTTGCTGGCAGTTAATGGTGTGTAGGCTTCTGTAAGTGTCAGATGTAGGATTGTCATGAGAATAGTGAGAGGTCTTAATAGTAAATGAAAGAAAATTGTGGTCAGAAAGTATAAAGAATGTCCCCATTAGTACCCCTAAAAAAAAAAACCCTCACCCACTTGCAGGCACAGAGGCTTTCATTCCTCATTAGATGCAAATGGACCTGAGCATGGTGACATCACACTGGGAGCGCAGGTCTTTTTGCATCAAATGAGAAAAGACTGTCCCTGCACGTACAAGTGGCTGAGCGGTGAGTACATTTTATTTATTTTTTTAACCCTTAAAAGGCCATTTTTCACAACTGTTAGACGGGTGCACTTTGTCATGGACACCCAGGTTACAAGACGGATCATTTTGATAACTGTATGGAGCGTCAGCCTGGGGTGCACTTTTCTAAGCTGATCTTCGTTGCTTTACAGGTGGTGAATCGAGGAGATCCATACCCCCAGGAAGTTGGAGCTACAGTGCAAAAAGTAATGGAGAAACTTAATTTCTCAAATCCCTACAGGCTTGTGTGGCAATCCAAGGTATGTTACTCTCCTGCAGATCTGTAATTCATGATGTAGTCACGAACACCTGAGATGGCAAAACCCTTTTAAAGAGGTATTCCTATCTCAAGATTTGTGGCATATGGTTAGCCAACTCTGGGACCCGCACCTCTCGAATTGAAGGGTTAACAGCCACCCAAGTGCGGCCTCCCTTCATTCACCGCTGTGGGAGTTCTGAAAACTGCTGAGCACCGGCTCGGCTATTTCCGGTAATCCCAAGTGGTGAATGGACAGGTGGCAGCAGTTGCGTGGCTTACTCTCCATTCACTGCTACAGAAAATTTAAAAAAATCGAATTCACTGCCTCAGCTGTTTTCAGGAGTCCCATACAGTGGATGGAGAGGACGCCACGCATGTGCAGTGCGCTCTCCTTCACTTCAGGAGTCCTGTTCTGGAAATGAGAGCAGATCCCAGAGGTGGTACCCGCACCTATCTGACATCTGTGGTACATTGTTAAGATATTCCACAAATCTTTGAATTAGGGCTGGGTGATTACTCAAATTAATTAGATTAATTCGCCAATTGAAAGCCTCACGATTTTATTTTTTCACGAGTTCACGATTTTCCTAAAATGGCGCCCGCTAGATTAAAAAAAAAAAAAATCTCTCACCTGTCCTGCGCCGCGGCTCCACTCAGGTGACAGTGCAGCGCCGGGAGAAGAAGACTGAGGAGCGCCGGACCTGGAGCGGAGCTGCGGCGCAGGACAGGTAAGGGATTTTTTTATTTTATTCTTATGGTGGCCTAGTGGGCTGTTCTGAGGGCTGAAGGGGGCACTACTGTGGGCTGTTCTGAGGTCTGAAGGGGGCACTACTGTGGGCTGATCTGAGGTCTGAAGGGGGCACTACTGTGGGCTGATCTGAGGTTTGAAGGGGGCACTACTGTGGGCTGATCTGAGGTCTGAAGGGGGCACTACTGTGGGCTGATCTGAGGTCTGAAGGGGCACTACTGTGGGCTAATCTGAGGTCTGAAGGGGCACTACTGTGGGCTAATCTGAGGTCTGAAGGGGCACTACTGTGGGCTAATCTGAGGTCTGAAGGGGCACTACTGTGGGCTAATCTGAGGTCTGATGGGGGCACTACTGTGGGCTGATGTGAGGTCTGATGGGGGCACTACTGTGGGCTGATGTGAGGTCTGATGGGGCACAGTGGGCTGATGTGAGGTCTGATGGGGGCATAATGGGCTGATCTGAGGTCTGATGGGGCATAATGGGCTAATCTGAGGTCTGAAGGGGCACTACTGTGGGCTAATCTGAGGTCTGAAGGGGCACTACTGTGGGCTAATCTGAGGTCTGAAGGGGCACTACTGTGGGCTGATCTGAGGTCTGAAGAGGCACTACTGTGGGCTAATCCGAGGTCTGAAGGGGCACTACTGTGGGCTGATGTGAGGTCTGATGGGGGCACTACTGTGGGCTGATGTGAGGTCTGATGAGGGCACGCTGGGCTGATGTGAGGTCTGATGGGGCACAGTGGGCTGATGTGAGGTCTGATGAGGGCACGCTGGGCTGATGTGAGGTCTGATGGGGCACAGTGGGCTGATGTGAGGTCTGATGAGGGCACGCTGGGCTGATGTTAGGTCTGATGGGGGGCACGGTGGGCTGATGTTAGGTCTGATGGGGGCACAGTGGGCTGATGTTAGGTCTGATGGGGGCACAGTGGGCTGATGTGAGGTCTGATGGGGGCACAGTGGGCTGATGTGAGGTCTGATGAGGGCACGCTGGGCTGATGTGAGGTCTGATGGGGCACAGTGGGCTGATGTGAGGTCTGATGAGGGCACGCTGGGCTGATGTGAGGTCTGATGGGGGCACGCTGGGCTGATGTTAGGTCTGATGGGGGCACAGTGGGCTGATGTTAGGTCTGATGGGGGCACAGTGGGCTGATGTGAGGTCTGATGGGGGCACAGTGGGCTGATCTGAGGTCTGATGGGGGCATAATGGGCTGATCTGAGGTCTGATGGGGGCACAGTGGGCTGATGTGAGGTCTGATGGGGGCATAATGGGCTGATCTGAGGTCTGATGGGGGCACAGTGGGCTGATGTTAGGTCTGATGGGGGCACAGTGGGCTGATGTGAGGTCTGATGAGGGCACGCTGGGCTGATGTGAGGTCTGATGGGGGCACAGTGGGCTGATGTGAGGTCTGATGAGGGCACAGTAGGCTTTTTTAATTTTTTTTTATATTTTAATAACATAAGAAAATCGAGATTTAAATTGTGAATCGTCCAAAATTTTTAAAAAATCGAGATTTTTTTTTTTTTTTGGCCATATCGCCCAGCTCTACTTTGAATGGGGAAATCCTTTTAAAACCTGTATTTGCCGTTTACCTTCTGTACAGTGCGTGCGCTGTCACTTGTTGGTATGAATTTACCATGTGATTCCGCTGAACGGCTTTAGTCTAATCCTAGCACGATGACCATTAATCCTGTAGGAAACACTGGTCCTTTAGAATAAATCTGTAAGTCTAAGTATGGGGCCATGCATTTAAGGCAGTTTTTATAAATGTATTGACGTGAGGCAGATGACGGCAGCGCCCCTATAGAGGTCTTCCATGTTGAGTGAAGGTTCTACTCACATCCTGCATCTACTACGATAGGACCAACACTCCTCGTTATAGAACAGCAAAGCTTATCGTGCTGATTTTCCTCTGATCTAGTGACACTAGATGGCATCATCTCACTACAGAAATGGATACCTTAGTGTTGTAGTGTAAGTAAGTATAGACCGCTATTGACACTGGGTTTTGATGGATGTAAGGTATAGCTTTTCGCCAGAAGGCCCACATGATGAGCTTTCTGACACAGAAAGGGGGGGGTTAAAGGGGTATTCCCATCTCAGACAATGGGGGCATACAGCTCGGATAATATGCCCCCACTGCCTGACAGGTGGGACCTGCGTCTCGTAAACTGAGCCGGCAGAGTGAAGGAGGGCGCGCCGGTTATGCACGGCTGCCCTCCATTCATTTCATTTCTATGGGGCCACCAAAAATAGCCGAGCACTGGCTCGACTATTTCCCTCGGGCCCCATAGATCTGAATGGGAGTACACCAGGCTTGTGCGGCCACCGATTCCATTCACTTCAATGGGGCTGATGGAAATAACCTAGCCAGCAGTCTATTTTCGATGGACCCATAAAAATGAATGGAGGGCGGCTGCGCATGCGCGGTGCGCCCTCCTTCACGTTACCGGCTCAGTTTATGAGATGGGTGCGGGTCCCACCTCTGGGACCTGCATCTACCAGACAATGGGGGCATATCCTAGTGATATGCCCCTATTGTCTGAGATGGGAATAACCCTTTAGTCCCCCCTCTCCTTCATAATGTTTTACATGAGGCAGCTGGACCTTCTGGGACCCGCACCTATCAGACAATGGCCTGAGATGGGAATGCCCCTTTAATTGTACCCACAAATCGCTGTGTGACATGTCAATTGTGCTACCTACTTCAGTAACTTGTCTTATTAAAGTGCTTGTTTTATTAGACAGGGGCACCCCATAGCTGCCCTGGTTTCACCGGGCAACTGCTAGGCACACCCAATATATGTATGGCTCTCTAAACCACAGTTTGAGGGACTGAATAATGTGCTTGGCCTGAAGCTGGAAAAGGACATTTGGTTTAGGCATTGTAAGGAAATCGCTGTCTCGGATGCGCTCAGCCAATCAGCATTGTTGAGAACTTGGCCATCCTGATTGGCTCAGAGCAGAAGGCCGCTTTCTTTGCAGTGCTCCTCCCAGCTGGATGCCAGACACAGTATATTTCAGTATGTTAATTTTTTTTTTTTTTTTTTAAATGTTTTATCTAATTGCTGGTACTTTTAACGGATCTGTCCCATCAGACACGTTAATAGAAGAGAGAATGGGAGTTGGAGTAAATTATAACATCATATGCAAATAGGATGCATATAGAGTGACAACAATAACCTTCATCTTAATCTTAATTTGCTTTATTGCCATTGTAACCATTTCTTGTTCATTGACTCCTTAGGTTGGTCCCATGCCCTGGTTAGGTCCTTCTACAGATGAAACAATCAAGGGTCTGTGCCAGAAAGGGAAAAAAAATATTCTTCTGGTCCCTATTGCCTTTACCAGTGATCATATTGAAACTCTGTATGAGCTGGATATAGAATATGCTGAGCATCTGGGCAAAGAGGTAATGTAACTTTGTAGTGTAATATCATATTGTCCCAAATTGTATTTTTACTTTGTTTTGAAACTGTTTTATGGTGGATTCTAAGGTACGGGAATAAATAGGCTCCAACAATTGCTCGGTGAATAAAAGGTTTACGAAGCAATGATAAAAAAAAAAATGTATGCAGAAATACAGATATTGTACAGATCACATACAACATAGAATAAAGAAACAATCACTTAAAGGGGTTGTGTCACTTCAGTAAGTGACCTTTATCACGAAGAGAAAGTTAATACTAGCCACTTACTAATGTATTGTGATTGTCCATATTACCTCCTTTGCTGGCTGGATTCATTTTTCTATCACATTATACACAGCTGGTTTCCCTGGTTACAGACCACCCTGCAATCCATCAGAAGGCGCTGTATTCAATGTATTTGCCAGCAGCGGCATACTGCAGCTCTGCTTCCAGCTCCATACGCCGTACAGTTCTCAGCGACTGCCTGAAACGGCTGATTGTGATGTTGCCGGGTGTCGGACTCCCACCGATCCCGTATTGATGACCTGTCCTGAGGATAGGTCATCAATATCTGTAGCCCGGAGAACCTCTTTAAATATTGTAGACCTATGTGGTATCCTCAGGACTGCTACAACCCGTACAATACATCTGTAGCATCATTTATCATGATCGGTGTAATGAACAGAAATACATAAAACCTGCAGCAGAATGCCGTTTTGTCAAAATAAAAATTAATAAAAACAAAAATGTATCTACACGTGGCGCCTGCATGAAGTAAAACTCAAAAAATAAAGCTACATTGAACAAAAAGTAAAGAAGTCATGACCACAGGAATGCAAAGAGAAAAAATACAAAAGTTGTTCTGATCCTTAAGGCCATATTGGACCCGCTTTACCATCTCGGAGTGGAGCGCAATTGTATTGGTGTTCAGGCTACATCGCTCCTCTAAGTTTACGCACATTTCCCCCCCTAAGATTTGGTTTGTACATTTGGCCATAACTTTCATTGCATCATAAGCGTTGTGTTCAGCAGTGTAACAGACTCATTCCTCTTTGTCTTCGACTCTTTCAGTGCGGAGTGGAGAACATCAGACGGTCCGAATCTCTTAATGGAAATCCATTGTTCTCCAAGGTATCAGTATTGTTAAACTTGGTTTAATGCTATTGACTGCGTGCCGGTGATTATTGGTTCTCGCTTCTTAGCGCTGCTACAATGCACAAAAATCCATTCTCGTTTTAAGTGGGAAGAAGCCAAGTTAGCATAAACACTCCCAGACTTACGTGGAGGCTATACACACCGCGCACAATTGGAAGAGACAGCCTGTGCTTAAAAGTCACAAGGTTTTCCTTTGTACAATGTCTTCCCAGGGGTGCCTGGGATTGAGAATAGGGAAAGCAGCACGGAGCAATCGATGAGGGAAAAAGTTGGAGATTTGCCTTAGTTTTGCTCTATTTGATTGCAACCAGCGCGTTTTACGTCTGCAACAAATGTTTACATTTTATTGGATTTCTTTTGTCTAATTTGGCTTTTTTTTTTTTTCTTCTTCCAGGCTCTTGCCGACTTAGTTCTTTCCCATCTCAAGTCCAATGAGATCTGCTCGAAACAGTTAACTCTGCGGTGCCCGATGTGCGTTAACCCTGTCTGCGGACAGGCGAAGGAATTCTTCACGAAACAGAAGCTGTGACGCTGCGCAAGGAAAAAGCACAAGTTTTCAGGATGATATTTTTGTTTTTTCTAGTTTTACTAAATTTATGTATCTTTTTTTTTTTTTTTTTTTTTTTTTTAAAGCTGTTGTGCACCTTTTGGGGTTGGGGGGAAGTTTGGCATACCTGGGCAGACCTGCGAAGAGAAGAGTGCTTGCCTATTTCCCGGCACTAGCTGCTGCACTCCCAGGATGTAAACTTCCGTTTTGATGCCGCTGCAGCCAATCGCTGGCCGTAGTGGTGACTTGCTCCCCTTGTGTCACATGACCAACATGACACAAGACAAGCAGGTTACCACGGTGGCTAACGATTGGCTGCAGCACAATCAAAATGGAAGTTTACGTTCTGTGAGCAAAGGGGAGTGAATATGCCAGGCAGCAGGTAAGTATGCTCCCCTTTGCAAGTCTGCCCAAGGGGTGGTTGCCAAAAACCTTCCCAAAGGTGCACAATTTAAGCACTAAGAGATCTCCATGGACCGTCCGATTATCTGAAATAACGTCTCTGCCTAAAAATGTCCATACGCATGTGATATTTAAAGGGGTATTCCAGTAATGTCACTTAATTTTTGAAAAACTGCATTAAGGCTGCAAGCTGTGACCCAACCAGAACTCATACCTATACATATAACCAGAACCCATACCTGTACATATAACCAGAGCTTCAATTTACCTTGTAATCCATTTGTCTAGCTCCTGTGTAAGCCTGTAGCACACTCAGAGTGTCATGGTGCCTGATCTTCCCTCACAAAACTACAATCCCCACAATGCCTAGCTTCCCTGCTGTGAGTTTCTGCTTGTTTATGAGTGCTGCTGTTTACTGATTGGCTGCCTGATATCACAGTGCAGACACACCCCCTCTACTCAGTAATCAGCAGCACAGTAACATTTAACTAGAGAACTGATGGCAACACACTGAGCATGCCTGACCTAACAAAGGCTCAGAACTACAGGTCGGTGCCATGGTAACTTATAAAGAAACACAGTGGGTAGCAGGGGAAGAAAAGTACTTTATAACTACTGAACGGTAAATATAAGAAATTGACATTAAATTAGGTAATGATTAATGGTGAATTAGTCAAAAACATAAGTTATATTTATGGTTACCGGAATACCCTGAGGTGTACGCTCGCCTTATAAAGGGGTGCTACAATGTTAGGATACGCCATCTATTTCTGAGTGGTGGGGTCTGACCTTTGTGACCCACAATGAGCCTGAGAAGGAAAGGGCTGTAGCAGTGGTCTATATACAAGAAATGTTGTAAAATTTCTGCATTCCATCGACTAAAAACAGACAATTTTCCATCTGTGTGGAATCGGTGGTGTGGGACTGCATTCTATGTGTCGAGTTATTTCCCATCGGCATGGAATCGGTACGGCATCCTGCTTTTTGCAAAGAAAATCAGACCTGTGAAATGGTCCACCATTCTATGTTTGGACAACATACGGACGTGACCATTGCTCGTACGGGTGCGCCCCTTACTGGTGTTCCCTGCGTTGCGGCACCGTCACCAGATAAGCTGCAGCACAGATCGATTCAAATGAATGTGTGGCTATGAGCGCTGCTCTGCAGGGAAACCTTAGAAGGGAATGCAGTCTTGTATCCTTTATATTCTCAAGGGAATCTGTAGCTACCAGATGTCATAAAGGAGCACCCAGAAGGCTAGAGCTACGCGGCCATCTTGGGTGCAACAGGTGCACGATCAAGGACTGCAGTGTAGCACTGCAGCCATAAAAATGAATGGGGTTGAAGGGTGACTTGCACATTTACCGTGACCCCAGAGTTGCAAACAATCCAGCAGGGTTGGATATTTTGCAATTCTGGGGTTGCGGTCGTGGCAAATGTGCAAGTCCTGCTGCAATCCCATTCATTTGTATGACTGCTGTCACTCCATTCATTCTATGAGGGAGTGCCAGAAGGAGCCCTCGGCAATTTCCATCATTCACCTACACTAGTAGTGTAGAATCGCTTGCTATGAGTTTTGGCTGCACAACATGTGCTGCAGGCCAAAGTGACCACAGTCCCTCAGCCATACAGAAGGAAGAACACTGCAGTGTATCTTACAGAATCTATATGAAAGTTATATTTAAAGGGAGTCTGTCACCTGTTTTTCACCTATATAACTAAGAGCACTGCCCCACAGAAGATTGCAGACACATCCCAGACATACCTGTGTGCACTGTGTCTGTATTACATGTCACATCCCAGACATACCTGTGTGCACTGTGTGTGTATTACATGTCACATCCCAGACATACCTGTGTGCACTGTGTGTCTGTATTACATGTCACATCCCAGACATACCTGTGTGCACTGTGTCTGTATTACATATCACATCCCAGACATACCTGTGTGCACTGTGTGTGTGTATTACATGTCACATCCCAGACATACCTGTGTGCACTGTGTGTCTGTATTACATGTCACATCCCAGACATACCTGTGTGCACTGTGTGTCTGTATTACATGTCACATCCCAGACATACCTGTGTGCACTGTGTGTCTGTATTACATGTCACATCCCAGACATACCTGTGTGCACTGTGTGTGTGTGTATTACATGTCACATCCCAGACATACCTGTGTGCACTGTGTGTGTGTATTAAATGTCCAGGAAAAGCACTTTTATTCTGCAGGAAAACAGCTCCCAAATGCCCAAAGCAAACCAGACTGAAGAGGGGAGAGCTGCTTTAGCTGCTCATATCTTAGGATTGGTAACAGAAAATTGGTTCTGACATTTTTGAAAGCCGACATTCCAAGCTTTCAAATGATACCAAACCACAGCATTATATCCAGTATATCAGAAGATATAGCTGTTAGAAATCGAGTTGGGAGTGAAAGCTGTTTTTACTTTCACTTTCAGCCGGGCACTTGGGAGCTGTTTTCCAGCAGAATAAAAGTGCTTTTTCTGAACATGTAATACAGACCAGTACACACAGTATCGGGGGTAACAACACAGGGTATGTCTGGGATGTGACATGTAATACAGACACACAGTGCACACAGGTATGTCTGGGATGTGACATGTAATACAGACACACAGTGCACACAGGTATGTCTGGGATGTGACATGTAATACAGACACACAGTGCACACAGGTATGTCTGGGATATGACATGTAATATAGACACACAGTGCACACAGGTATGTCTGAGATGTGACCTGTAATACAGACACACAGTGCACACAGGTATGTCTGGGATGTGACATGTAATACAGACACACAGTGCACACAGGTATGTCTGGGATATGACATGTAATATAGACACACAGTGCACACAGGTATGTCTGGGATGTGACATGTAATATAGACACACACACAGTGCACACAGGTATGTCTGGGATGTGACATGTAATACAGACACACAGTGCACACAGGTATGTCTGAGATGTGACCTGTAATACAGACACACAGTGCACACAGGTATGTCTGGGATGTGACATGTAATATAGACACACACACAGTGCACACAGGTATGTCTGGGATGTGACATGGAATACACACAGGGCACACAGGTATGTCTGGGATGTGACATTTAATACAGACACACAGTGCACACAGGTATGTCTGGGATGTGACATGTAATACACACACACAGTGCACACAGGTATGTCTGGGATGTGTATGCAATCTTCTGTGGGGCACTGCTGTTAGTTATATAGGTGAAAAACAGGTGACAGACTCCCGTTAATGGCTGCTTGCAGCGAAGACAGAGGATTTGTGTTCCTTCTACTAGTAACTTTCTGATGGGCCCATAGATTAAGCCATAGTGGTGTTTTCTGTCCAGTACTTCTCACATTGAACGGTGATTACCTGTGCTCGCTGGGGGTTGTAGCCTACAGGACAGCTTTAGCTCCTTGCATTTCGGTACATGACTGAAGATTTCAGGTATTAAACAGCTGCAGTCATCACATCTTTGCACATTGTAGTTCTTCACTTGGGCTCTGGAGCCTCCGGTGCAGAATACCGCCATCATAATGATGAGCACCACCATGGAACCTGACCGACCCCTGTATAAATCAGGTGGGTCCACCAGGGGCCCTTGAGTGATGGATCAGAAAACTAGAAATGTGAATTCCTTAGAGAATTAGTAGTTAATAGCGGGGGTCTCTCTGCTCTTCACCCCCTTCTATTAGTGCAGTGTTCACCTCTCTATCTCTTTGTCTTTCTTTCACCCATCCATGACTATGTTGGGGGCCAATTATCAGGAATACGGACGCTCGTGGCCCGGTAATAGCTGAGCAGCCGATGATCAGTTCCTCTTCAGCGATCTCTTCCAATAAAAGGGCTTGTCCACAGTAGACAATCCCTTCAAGTAAGCTGAATAAGACATTAAAGGGGTATTCTGGCATTTGAACGAGAAAGTACATTGCTGCGGTCGTATTACATCCTGAGGGATCATTCAGACGGCAGTATGTACGGGTCCGCATCATTCCGCAATTTTACGGAACCATTCATTTTAATAGGGCCGCAATTGATGCAGATATAATCTGCATATTTCACATAATTTAGAATATTATTTTATTTTTTGTGTAACAGCTCTCAGAATTACTGGTCCTCCTTGTGGAGATCCAGGGGTGTATGGAGTTTTACAAACCATCCCTTCTGGTAAAACGTATGCAAATTAGTTCTCCAGTTGTTGAAAAAAAAAACCTGTCTATTATGAAGGCTATGGACACGTCTGAGGGCATTTTTTTATTATTGCATTCTACTCATTTTGGGCTAAAAAAAAAAAAAAATCATATATTTGGTCTTTTTAATTTTTCACCAGTCTTCAGTTTCACTGCATCTGCCCAATGTCAATTCTGCTCGGTGAATCTGTCAGAGAGCTGCTCTGATGACACTATGGTTTTTCTGAAAAAAAAAAAAAAAATTCTTGGGGAAAAATTTTTTTTCTTTTCATCGCCATATTTTGACCCCTGTAACTTTTTTTGTAGTTGTGTACGGAACTGTATGAGGGCTCATTTTTGGCCGGAGCCTGTACTTTTAACTGATATCATTTTGAAATGTGGGCGACTTTTTGATCATTTTTTATAAAAAAAAAAAAATTCTGGAGAAGGAGAAGTGAAAAAAAAAATGGCGAAATAGACATTTTTTTTTTTTTTTTCTGTTACGCCATTTTCCATATGGGATACATATTGTTACATTTTAATAGTAGTGGCATTTTTGCACATGGCGATGCTCATGGTGTGTATTTTTTATTTTATTTTTTTGCTGTTGGTTATGTACTTTTATTTTGGGGATATACATGTATATAGAAAACAATTCACGGAAAATGGTGCACTACAGCGGAAAATGCAGTTGACAATATATGGCTAAACCCTCACTCTGATGTTAAAATGAGACTTTCGCCAGTATATCCTTATATCAAAGACATACCGGAGCCCGAGCGCCGCGTCAAGGTATGTCAGTTGGCACGGGACCTAACGCTATCCCTACTATGGTATAGGTAATGACAGATAGGTGCATGAGGTCCGAGACACAGCGACCAGCTCCCAGTTACCTCCAGCGTGAAATCACACATACGGTGGGAGGGGGGGGCGGAGGCTGTATTTCCCACATTGCCCTGACGTCATGTGACCCAGGCTGCACAGGTGCACCTGAATGTTACCCATTAGTATAATCAAGGCACATTCAACCTGGAGTTGCCGTCAGGGCAATGTGGGAAATACAGCCTCCGCCCCCCCTCCCACCGTATGTGTGATTTCACGCTGGAGGTAACTGGGAGCTGGTCGCTGTGTCTCGGACCTCATGCACCTATCTGTCATTACCTATACCATAGTAGGGATAGCGTTAGGTCCCGTGCCAACTGACATACCTTGACGCGGCGCTCGGGCTCCGGTATGTCTTTGATATAAGGATATACTGGCGAAAGTCTCATTTTAACATCAGAGTGAGGGTTTAGCCATATATTGTCAACTGCATTTTCCGCTGTAGTGCACCATTTTCCGTGATTTGTTTTTCTATGTAGGTTGTCACATCCGCACATTTGTCTACCCTGTGTAGGATGTCTTTGTGGTACATGTGGTCCGCTGCAGGCATCCTCCATTGTATGCATTTTTTGCTGGGGATTACGTTCGGCAGCGGGCCACATGTGCGGGATTTGCTTCCCCAGTTATATATGCGCTACAGCATTGGGGTTTTGAGCATGTTCTGCCATTTGAGACCACCTTTTTTTTTCTGTGAGTTTGTATATACATGTATATAGTTTTGGTTTTTTTTATATATTTTTAAAACCTTTTTTTTTTTTTTATTTACGTCCCCCTGGGAGACTATAACTGGCAATCATTAGATTGTCCATTGTGCTCTGTGATGGCTAAACACTTCATTTAAAGAATACCAATACAGTGCTGCCACCTGCTGGCCTGTATTGAGATATATATATATATACTAGTAATAGCTACAGAAGCCTGCTTGAGGGCTATTACTGTACCATAGCAGGTTCACCAGTCTCAGCCAGGGAAAGCTTTTATGGGTTGGTAGTTCCCGGCTTCTGGTTCTGGACCGCTCACACAGATGCCGTGGTCACATTTGAGGTCATCAATAAAAACAAGTGGAATGAGGACCTTGCCCATAAGAGCTTACAATCCATGAGGACATGGGGGTGAGACAAAAGGTGGAAGTGCTTGTTTTGTACAATGGTCCGGCCATCTTAACACAATAGGGAAGTCGATATAAAGCTGTATGAGCCGTCACCAGATATCTGTCGTGCTTCTCAGTGTATGGGGTCTGGATATTCGATGATGGATCAGGTTCAGAGGAATAGTTATGAAGGGGAGGGTGGTGAATGGACAAGGGTTTGATTAGGGGATGAAATAGACTAACCTAAAAGATGTGTTTTTAATGAGCGCCCAAAACTGTATATGTTATGAATTAACCTAATTTTTTGGTAGGGCATTCCAGAGAACCGATGCAGCTCAGGAGAAATCCTGGAGATGGGAGTGAGAGGTTTGTATTATGGTGGATGTTGTAAGTCATTAGCTGAATGGAGGGCATGAGTGGGATGGTACACAGAAATGCGGGAGGAGATGTAGGAGGGCAGCACTGTGGAGAGCTTTGTGGGTGAGAATGAGGACTTTAAATTGAATCCTGTAATGTATGGGCAACCAGTGCAATGACGGGCACAGGACGGAGGCATCAGAATAGCGGTTAGACACATAGATGTCCCTGGCTGCTGTGTTCAGAATAGACTGGAGAGGGGAGAGTCTGGTGGGGGGAGGCAATTAGTAATGGGTTACAGTAATCAAGATGGGAATGGATCAGGGCAACAATGAGAGTTTTTGTTGTTTCCACAACAAATTCTAGATTCTAGAGATGTTTTTGAGATGCAGGCAGCATGAGCAAGCAAGAGATTGAATATACGGGGTGAAGGAAAGATCATTGTCAAACATAGCACTGAGACAGTGGGCGTGCTGCCCAGGAGTTATGATAGTGCCACAAACTGAGATGGAAATATCACTGGTGTTTTGTAGTACAGCAGTGATGAGGTCAAGAGAAGAAGTATATAGTTGTGTGTAATCAGGATAGAGATGGTACTGGAGACCAAATCTGCTGTCTGTCCAGGAGGGGCTGTGTAGAGAGAAAAGAGGAGACAACCAAGGACTGAACCCTAAGGAACCCCAACAGCAAGAGGGAGAGAAGGGGAGGTAGAGCCAGTGAATGATACACTGAAAGAGAGAGAGTAAGAAAACCAAGAAAGAAAAGTGTCCTTAAATCCGATAGATTGTAGCATGGTGAGGAGTATATGGTAGTCTACAGTGTCGAATGCAGCAGAGAGATCAAGGAGAATTAGTAGAGAGTAGTCACCGCTGCATTTAGATGTCAGGAGGTCACTAGTCACTTTGGTGAGTGCAGTTTCTGTACAATGTAGGGTGTGAAAACCAGATTGTAATGGATGAAGGAGAGAGTTAGGGGAGAGATAACGGATGAGGTTAGAGAAGACCAGACGCTCCAGGAACTTAGAGATGAAGGGGAGATTAGAGACGGCTCTGTAGTAAGCTGCGCAGGACGGGTCGAGGTTTTTTTTTTTTTTTTTTTAATAATGGGGTTATGACTAAATTTTTGAAAGAAGAAAGGAAGATACCAACAGAGATAGAGATTGAAAATTTGGGTTAGGTGAGTGGTGAAAGCCAGGGGGAGAGACTGGAGGAGATGTGAGGGAATAGTCAAGAATAGGGCAAGAAGAAGAGAGGAGCCTGGAGACTTCTTCTGTGACTAGAATGTGGAGAGTGGGACAGAGGAGATGCAGGGGGGAGTAATGACACTTAAGTGGGGAGCTGATTTCTGCCAGATATTTTAATTTTTTTCTTAAGTAGGTAGCTAAATTGTCAGTACAGAGGTCTGTTCTAGACTCCTGCATTTATGGACTAAAGAAGGAGTAAAATTGCTATTTTTTTTAGACTAAATGTATGCGATCAGCCATAGGACCGACTGTATACATCCGTTGTGGGTCTCAGCTGTTTGAAACAGCAGAAACCTGCCGGCTATGGCATCTGCTAGCTATGGCACTCACTGCACACACAAGCTGGCGCCATCTTTAATGTGATGACTTGCCAAGAGATTAAGGCTGCTTAAAATTTTTAATAAAAAACAATTGAAAAAGGTTTTGTTTTTGTTTTTTTCAGCCCAAAAGAATTAGAATGTGTTAGGACAGCTGTCCATATCCACCTCTTTACTGCTCTCCCCTGTGGGCAAGGATACTACTCTCCATGTTGTTCATTAGTACTCCAGGCTTTTTTACCCCTAGGGCATGAGCATGCTTACCTCCAGCCTCTTAAAGGTCCAGTGTGCGCGTGCCACTACCAAGTCCTGCTCCAGCCAATGGCTAGGATTCCCTGGGCATTTAGGACACCTTCTCCATGCAGAGGGTGCCTGAGCTTTAAGCTTCCTGATAACCAGCAAAAATGTTGAACTCTAGCGCTTCTGTGATTATTTTAACTCTACTGTTAGCAGACCACATAACTTTGGTCACATACACTGTTCTCCAAATCAATTAGCTTCCCTTCTGCTTAGCTGCTCTAACTCCTCTCTCACAGCATGAGTCTCACACACAGATAGACTGCAGCTGCATCCCCCTCCTCCTCCCTCTCCTATATATTAAGCTGCATTTCTGAAGAGAAGCTACATTCACAGCACAGTGAAGAAAGGCCATAAAAACACAGTCATTTTTTTCATGGCCATTTTGCAGCCATGTGTGCAAACATATTTTGGTTTTTAACAGCCATTTTGCATCCGTTTTTAATGGTCGGTTATTACGTCCATTAAAAACCGATGAATTTCATTGGCTTTTTTTTTTTTTTTTTTTTTTTTTTAAAGGGAGTCTGTCACCTAATTTTCACCAATATAACTAAGAGCACTGCCCCACAGAAGATTGCAGACATATCCCAGACATACCTGTGTGCACTGTGTCTGTATTACATGTCACATCCCAGACATACCTGTGTGCACTGTGTGTGTGTATTACATGTCACATCCCAGACATACCTGTGTGCACTGTGTGTGTGTATTACATGTCACATCCCAGACATACCTGTGTGTGGTATAATGCAATCCCAGACATACCTGTGTGCACTGTGTGTGTCATACATGTCACATCCCAGACATACCTGTGTGCACTGTGTGTGTGTATTACATGTCACATCCCAGACATACCTGTGTGCACTGTGTCTGTATTACATGTCACATCCCAGACATACCTGTGTGCACTGTGTGTGTGTATTACATGTCACATCCCAGACATACCTGTGTGCACTGTGTGTGGTGTATTACATGTCACATCCCAGACATACCTGTGTGCACTTTGTGTGTGTCATACATGTCACATCCCAGACATACCTGTGTGAACTGTGTGTGTGTATTACATGTCACATCCGAGACATACCTATGTGTACTGTGTGTGTGTATTACATGTCACATCCCAGACATACCTGTGTGCACTGTGTGTCTGTATTCCATGTCACATCCCAGACATACCTGTGTGCACTGTGTGTGTGTATTACATGTCATATCCCAGACATACTTGTGTGCACTGTGTGTGTGTATTACATGTCACATCCCAGACATACCTGTGTCACTGTGTGTGTGTATTACATGTCACATCCCAGACATACCTGTGTGCACTGTGTGTGTGTATTACATGTCACATCCCAGACATACCTGTGTGCACTGTGTGTGTATTACATGTCACATCCCAGACATAACTGTGTGCACTGTGTGTGTGTATTACATGTCACATCCCAGACCTACCTGTGTGCACTGTGTGTGTATTACATGTCCCATCCCAGACATACCTATGTGCACTGTGTGTCTGTATTACATGTCACATCCCAGACATACCTGTGTGCACTGTGTGTCTGTATTACATGTCACATCCCAGACATACCTGTGTGCACTGTGTGTCTGTATTACATGTCACATCCCAGGCATACCTGTGTGCACTGTGTGTGTATTACATGTCACATCCCAGACATACCTGTGTGCACTTTCTGTCTGTATTACATGTCCAGGAAAAGCACTTTTATTCTGCTGGAAAACATCTCCCAAGTGCCTAGCTAAAAGTGAAAGTAAAAACAGCTTTCTCTCCTGACTCGATTTCTAACAGCTATATCTTCTGATATACTGGATATAATGCTATGATTCTGGTATTGTTTAAAAGGTTGGAATGCCAGCTCATCAAACAAGTTCATATTTCTTGTGGCTACTAATCCTAAGATATGAGCAGCTAAAACAGCCCTCCCCTCTTCAGTCTGGTTTGCTTTGGGCACTTGCAGCAGCAGAGCTGGGTACTTAGGAGCTGATTTCCCAGACATGGAATAAAGGCACACAGTGCACACAGGTATGTCTGGTATGTGACATGTAATACACACACAGTGCACACAGGTATGTCTGGGATGTGACATGTAATACAGACACACAGTGCACATAGGTATGTCTGGGATGTGACATGTAATACACACACACAGTGCACACAGGTATGTCTAGGATATGACATGTAATACACACACAGTGCACACAGGTATGTCTGGGATGTGACATGTAATACACACACAGTGCACACAGGTATGTCTGGGATGTGACATATAATACGGGCATACAGTGCACACAGGTATGTCTGGGATGTGACATATAATACAGACACACAGTGCACACAGGTATGTCTGGGATGTGACATGTAATACACACACACAGTACACACAGGTATGTCTGGGATGTGACATGTAATACACACACACAGTACACACAGGTATGTCTGGGATGTGACATGTAATACAGACACACAGTGCACACAGGTATATCTGGGATGTAATACACACACAGTGCACACAGGTATGTCTAGGATATGACATGTAATACACACACAGTGCACACAGGTATGTCTGGGATGTGACATGTAATACACACACACACAGTACACACAGGTATGTCTGGGATGTGACATGTAATACAGACACACAGTGCACATAGGTATGTCTGGGATGTGACATGTAAAACAGACACACAGTGCACATAGGTATGTCTGGGATGTAATACACACACAGTGCACACAGGTATGTCTGGGATGTGATATGTAAAAAACAAAAAAAGACAAATTGTGCAGGTTTCACACTGCCCACAAGACATGTCAAGACCTGTTATGTAAGGGTAACTTTTCAGTAGCCATCTCCATATCATCACAGGCAGGATTACAATGACAGATATCATTAGTGTTGAGCGAAATGAAACATCTGAAGTGGAATTCGATCAAAAGTTTAGGAAACATTTGATTCGCAGAGAATCCGAATTTCTTTGTGCTTCGTGGTAACAAATCAAGATGACCAATAATGCTGTGCAGCCGGCCAATCCGCAGATAGCCATCCCCTGTGATGTCACAGCCCTTTAAAAAGCGTCATCCAGCATGGTCTATGCCATTTAACTGAGCTCAGGGCGAGAGGTGGAAGCTCTGTAGCGCTAGGGATAGTAGTGCTGACGATCTGTAGAAAAAGAGAATACTGAATTGCCAGTGTGAAAGGGACAGTTCAGGGATAAGGCAAAGACAGTAATCTGAAGCTGAAGGGATCCATAGGAGACAGTGCAGTTTGAATCAATTGCGGTGTAGGGTAAAGAGATATCTAGTTGAATGGTGACCACAGTGACTAATAGAAAAACAATTCTATTGAGCCATGATTCCCAACTTGGGGTGAATAACTTGTCTTGTTCTACTGTTATTGGGCTGTCCACCTTGTTTAACCCCTTTGCATATTTTCATATTTTCACATACATATACATGGGGGAATGCTATCTCTTGCTGCATCCTCAAGTGCATGTACAGAAGCTGCATCCGCCCAATCAGCAGCACAGGCCCGGCGGTTACTGACTGTCCTGACCGTGGCACGTGCGGGATTTACAGAGGGCGAGGGATCCTTCTGACTCCATCACCCCCTGCACTGCCATGACAGGGGGCTGATGGTTGCTATGGCAGCCCCAATGCCTGTGTAAGGCAAGTGAGTGTGCCTTCTATGGAAGCCTAGGAGATCCAGCCTCCAGACTGGGCCTTCTAGGCAACAGTCGGTGTACTAAGCTGATACTTCAATGCAGTACAGTACAGCATGTATTGTACTGCCTTGACACAGGGTTCAAACCCTAAAAAGTTGAAGTCCCACAGTAGGACAAAACTAAAAAGTAAAAAATGTTTTTTAAGAATAATAAAAGTAAAGTTTCAAGTAAAAAAAGCCCTTTCACCTCAAAAAATCATGTACAATAAAAAAAATAAAAAACAGACATATTAGATATGGCCGTGTCTGTAACGACTGCCTCTATAAAAATGTCACATGATCTACCCCGTCAGGTGAACGCCATTTAAAAAAATAAATTAAAAATACTGCAAAATAGCCATTTTTGTCACCTTGCCTCACAAAAAGTGTAATAGCGAGAGATCAAAAAGTCGTATGCACCCCAAAATGGTACCAATGAAATCATCACCACATCCTGCAAAAAACGAGCCCCTACATAAGACAATCACCTTAAAAATATGGCCTTCAGACAATGGCAACTCAAAAACAGGAATTTTTTCTTAGAAAACGTTTTTACTGTGTAAAACTTAAGAAAATAAAACAAATACACATATTCAGTATCGCCGCACCTGTAATGACTGACGCTATAAAAATGTCACATGATCTACCTCATCTGGTAAACACTGTTAAAAAATAAATAAATAAAAACTGTGCCAAAATGTCAATTTTTTTGGTCACCTTACCCCAAAAAAGGGGTAATATTGAATGATCAAAAAATCATATGTACTTAAAAATTGTACCAATAAAAACATCAGATCTTCCTTCCAAAATCCATATGGCACTCTTTTTTTTCTGTGCCCTTCTGTGTGCCCATACAGCAAGTTATGACCACATATGGGGTGTTTCTGTAAACTGCAGAATTAGGGTAATAAATATTGAGGTTTTTTGGCTGTTAACCCTTGCTGTGTTACATGAAAAAATGTTTAAAATGGAAAATCTGCAAAAAAAAAGTTAAATTTTGCTGACATTTTCCTTATGGAAAATTCTTATGGAACACCTAAAAGGTTAACAAGGTCTGTAAAATCAGTTTTGAATAATTTGAGGGGAGTAGGTTCTAAAATGGAGTATTTCAGGGGTAATTTCTATCATGTAAGCCCCACAAAATTACTTCATAACTGAATTGGTACTTAAAGTGGGTTTTGAAAATTAGTTTAATAATGTCAAAATTGCTTCTAAAATTTAAAGCCTTCTAACGCCCTAAAAAATAAAACGACATTTACAAAATTATGCCAACATAAGTAGACATATGGGGAATGTTAAGTAAGAACTGTTTTATAAAGTATCACTATCATCTTTAAAGTAGAGAAATTAAAATTTAGAAAATAGTGAATTTGTAAAAATCTTCTGTAAATTTGGGATTTTATTTTATAAATAAAGGTAAAACGTATTGACTCAAATTTACCACTAAAATTAAGTACAATATGTCACGATAAAACAATCTCAGAATGGCTTGGATAAGTAAAAGCGTTCCAGAGTTATTAGCACATAAAATGAAACAGTCAGGTTTGCAAAATGTGGCCTGGTCCTTATAGCGAAAACTGGCCCAGAATAGAAGGGTTTAATAGACAAACTCTATTCCATTAGGCCATGATTCTCCAATTGGGGTGATATAACACTCTTCAATAATTAATTATGAACAAAGCAAATTTCTTAGAGAAATTCGTCAAATTGTAGCATTTTTCAAAACTTCGCTCATCTCTAGATATCACCTCCACATATGTGATATAACAGCTTATCTACTCCCTTCTGACCTCTGCACAGGTCACAGAGAAAACACTCCCACAGAAGTAAATGGGTCACCCTCCTGTCCTACGTTTCTATCGTTCATGCGGCTGCTCTCAAGGAACAGGAAGTCTTGACATATTTTAGGCCTAGTGGTCAGTGTGAAAACTGCACAATTATAGTATTTTTTTTTAACTACAGATAGGGACATGGAAAATGTAAACCAAAGGTGCCAAAAATGAAAAAAAAAAATTAGTTTAGCACAAAAACTGAAACAAAAAATTAAAAACAAAACTCACTCATGTGAAAGGGGCCTAAGACGCATTTTTTTCCCCAAAAAAGTTGGAAAGCGCTTGCTATTACTATGGAAGTGCTTACTGGTTTGCAGTAGGCACAGGGAACGGTAAGTGTAGTGCTGCTAGCACTGGCTGTACTCATCACTCCCTGGTCTTCTCCAGGCCTGCGCTGCACCATCCTGACTGAAAACAGAGGCAGGACGTAGTGCATGTAAGTGTGCACTGTGACCTAGCACTGTGTGTCGTCGTGAGCCTGAGAAGAACGGAGCGGAGAATGCAGAAAGAGCATCTGGATGTGCAGTCGAAACTGTATAGAGAAGGAAGTTAATTTAATTATTTTTTGTTTGATATTGGGGTCTGACCTGGGGGTCAGATGACGAGTGGTCTGATCTGAGGTCTGATGAAGCTTGGGGGTCTGATCTGAGGTCTGATGAATCTTGGGGGTCTGATCTGAGGTCTGATGAAGCTTGGGGGTCTGACCTGAGGTCTGATGAAGCTTGGGGGTCTGACCTGAGTTCTGTTAAAGATTGGGGGCCTGATCAGAGGTCTAATGAAGATTGTTGGTTTGATCTGATGTCTGATGAAGATTGGAGGTCTGATCTGAGGTCTGATGAAGATTGGAGGTCGGATCTGAGGTCTGATGAAGATTGGGGGTCTGATCTGAGGTCTGATGAAGATTGGGGGTCTGATCTGAGGTCTGATGAAGATTGGAGGTCGGATGTGAGGTCTGATGAAGATTGGAGGTCTGATCTGATGTCTGATGAAGATTGGTGGTCTGATCTGAGGTCTGATGAAGATTGGGGGTCTGATCTGAGGTCTGATGAAGATTTGGGGTTTGATCTGAGGTCTGATGAAGATTGGGGGTCTGATCAGAGGTCTGATGAAGATTTGGGGGTCTGATCTGAGGTCTGATAAAGATTGGGGGTCGGATCTGAGGTCTGATAAAAAATATATTTTTTTCAGATTTTTCCTCATCTAAAACCTACAGTAGGTGCGTCTTATCATCAAGTACTTCTTATAAAGTGAAAAATACGGTAAGTATTTTTTTTTATCCCATTGGCTTTAATAGACCAGAGATTTTTAGTGTTTTTCTCTTTTAGATTGGGGTTTTCTTTTGTTTTAATTGTGAAGAGTAAACTATGCTGTAAAAGGCAAACGACCATTAAAATTATTATTTTTATTTTATACCTCTGTTGGTGGCAGTCTGATCGATCAGACCTTTCCAAAGGGGAAAAAAAAAAGATCATTAATTTATCCAGTGGTCAGCACGGCCGCGGTGCGCTGACCATTTCAATACATTGATTGCTCTTTGTATGGAGAGCCTTGTACACTGCGGCCTTTCCATTATTGACCTGAACACAGACACATTTTCCTGCACACAAAACCCACCAGCAAATATGAGTCCTTGACTTGTCCTCTTCTGAAAATCCTTTGTCACAATCAATATAGCGACCTGTATAGTCCCCGCAAAGGTGGTCACCCAGCTTTTCCACGCTCCTGACTGGAAAAATCTACATAGGGAGCTATGGACCACGTACCTACCAAGCATGTTTATCAATCTAGCTTTGTATGGGGCCCCTGCACCTAGTTTCCCTGTGTGCATGTCAATTACTCCCAGGCAATGCAGAATATGCACAACACCCCAGATTTCTGATGAATTTACGTTTTTTTTTTCTTCTATTGATGACCTATTCTCAGGATAGGTCATCGATATCAGATTGGCGAGGGTCCGACACCCGGCACCCCCGCCGATCAGCTGTATAAGAACAGGGTGCATGTGTCATCTCCCTTCTCTCTTCTTGGTCACTACTGTATGTTTATGGGACAGCAGCAGCAGAGCAGGAAGAGAGACGGCATGTGCACACTGCGAGCGCCTTCCCTCCATACATCTGTTGGGTGTCGGCCCCGCCAATTTTATATTGATGACCTATCCTGAATGGGGCTGAGCCACTCCTAGGCCACGTGACCGATGAACGTGACGTCACTGGCCTAGGAAAAGCTGAGAAAAGGCCATGGCACTCACTGCCTTCTCAACCAGCTGATCGGCGGGGGTCCCGGGTGTCAGACCCCTACGGATCAGATACTGATGACCTATCCTGAGGATAGGTCATCAGTAGTTAACTCCCGGACAACCCCTTTAAATACAATATAATTGCAATTTTAAAAAAAAGTTGCCTTTGGCCTCACCCATGTTATCCGAGCTTTATGTCTTAAAAAGTGGAACAGGTGCTTCAAATATATGGCGATCATTCTGAACACCATATTTACACCAGAAAACTTTTTTAAAAATATATTGATAAATCTCCTGCTTCTCTTCTAATACAAAGCTGGCTGCCTGTAGCCACCACTAGGGGGAGCTCAGTGAATAGGAATTAATAAAACTACCATGGAAGCTGTAAATATCTCTTTGCATTGAGCTCCACCTAGTGGTGGCTGCGTGAAAATGCGTTTTCACACATGGAAAAGGAACTTTCATAAACTTTTCATGATCCACTTTCCCAAAATTAAGCATGCTCATCTGGTGCCTCTTGCAGAGACATCAATGGAGGGTGCCACATGCTGCTCCCACTGAATATTTGCTTTAATTAAATTTTTACTAGCTCACTGTTCTAAGTACATTTTCTAGGTTCCTAATCCTATAGGAGACACCGTATGGAACTTTTTTAGTTTTGTGAGAGACTGATTTAAGTTGCCAGGTCTTAGAGTTGCCTTCTGGAGAAGCCTTGACCAGATCCTGCAGAATCAGGAATCCCAAATGGTTACATTAGGACTAAAATGTCCCTTTAAGAACCCCCTTCATCACTGATACTGGTCCCCCCCAACATTTATCGACTTCTCCAAGAACGCAGGGAATTCCACCAGAAGGCATCAGGACCTGCCCGAGATCTGCTGCTGTTGTCCCCGGGGGGTTGTTGCTGCCGACCACGTGCCTGTGGCTTCACCAGTCCAGCAATGAATTAGTCTGTGTCTAGCCGAGAGTAGTGCATTAAAAGAATTAGAGGCCGGGGGTAGACTGACTTACCGTCTGAATTTCTAAGCAGCGTTCATTGAGCACACGGCTGTATTTAATTAGCTAAGTTATGAATTGCATGGATTATCCATTGCGCTAAACAATTCTACACGTTGGAGAATTCTGCTGAGTATCGACGTATCTATGAAGTTGTTTTCCAGGTGATCAATTATGAATTACAAAAGATTATCTACTCCAGAAAATAAATAACAGTGGTCCAGGGGAGCCATGAAGTGCTCACGTCGTGGAGAGGACGCATCTGTAACCCTGGCCGACATCCGGAATTTTATATCCAAACTCCGGCGTTTAATTAACCGGTCTATCTATTAAGTGCCGCTCCGCAAAATTACACTTTATGTCACCTGATTGATTCTTTTGGAGACCGGCACTAAAATGGCTCTTTGGCCAATCCATTAGTGAAAGTCTTTGTCACGCGCGGGATGCTCTACGGTCCATGGCATGAGACGGCGTCACAATCGCAGGACTTGGGGTCTGCTTTAAGCCACCTGCACACGTTGAGGACTACGCACCGTTTTTCCATAGCGAAGTGTATAAGAATGCAGAAATCTCATGTACACTTTGCGGATTGTTTCTGTGCGGAAATTGACCTGCAGTGCGGACTTTGAAACTCGAAGCATTTGTTTGTCAATTATGTTTGTGCTTTTAGGTGAAAATTTCACCCTTTTCCAACGAAGGGTGAGATCTGCGGCAAAATCGCATTAAATCCACCCCAAAATCCGCAAATAGAAAGAAAAATGACAGGCAACCAGGGGGCAAACACCAGCCCCAGAGCGCGCTGCAATTTGAAATAAAAAATGCCATTCACCCAAAAAAGGCACGTCAAGAGTGAAAAAATTGCTACTACAAAAAAGAAAAAACAAAATCCTCTGTTCTTGTTTTAATACTTTCCATAGACTTCCATAGAACATCTGGAGCTGGTGATTTTTTTTTTTTTTTTATGCCAAAAAAGTGCCTAAAGCACCAGCACCAAAAACAACAATACCACTCAAAATACCCTCCAAAAAAAGTTTTTTAAATTTTTTTGCCAGGTTCAGGCAGTATGACGGCCCTGCCTGTGCTGCAGACCGCAAATTGCAGTCCTCCATGCAGGGCCCTGACTTTGGGGCCGCCGCATTCGGATCGTGGACCCATTCACTTGAATGGGGTCCGCGATCCGCATCCCATCCACACGGCCAGAAATACCATGGAAGCACTCTGTAGCGCTTCCGTGGGGTTCTGATCTGTGCCTCCATCCCACATCTCCAGGATTGCGGATCCATTCAAGTGAATGGGTCCGCAGTCAGTGATGCGGGCTGCACATGGCCGGTGCCCATGTATTGCAGACCTGCAGTATGTGAGCCGCAATGCGGCCACAGCCGTGTGCATGAGCCCTTACGCAGAGACAGCTGTGTCACTGCAGGTATCAGGACTTCTTCAGTCTTTTTTTTACTTTTGCATTTTTTTGTGTTTTACTGTTTTTATTTTACTTTTTGCTTTTTTTTTTTTACTGTAACATAGGGTTTTTTCTGACAATCTTCACCTCCTATTGAAATGAAAAACTGTATAAAAGTATAAAAGTACCTTGAAAATACTGTATTTGTAAAAAAAAAGAAAAGCCACAATTGCAGACATCTGACTGCATAACATTAAAAAAAAAAAAAAAAAAGAAGGATACAGGGTATTTATTATTCCAAGCGTCAAAATTCAGGTTGAAAAAAAGTCACCCCGCGCATGTCATATTTCTGCAAAGACGTGCAACTTTTTGTGTGTTTTTTTTTTTTTTTTGCCATTCTCAATATGTTTGAATAGATTAGATATGTTCATTAGGTGCAAGTCAGGTCAACTTTGACACAATCTTAGGGCTCATGCACACAACCGTATGTATTTTGCGGTGCGCAAAAAATACGGATGACATCTGTGTGCAAGAACAGTCCTATCCTTGTCCGTCATGCAGACAATAATAGGGCATGTTCTATTTTTTTGCACAACGCACATACAGAAATGGAATACACACAGAGTAACTTCCGTTTTTTTGCGGACCCATTGAAATGAATGGTTCCGCATACGGTCCGCAAAAAAAAAAAGGAACGGACACGGAAAGAAAATACATTCATGTGCATGAGCCCTTGCACATAAACTTGCCGTGTTTTGCGGTCCGCTGGCCGTGCGCATTCCGCAATTTACAGAACGGGCAGCCCATTATAGAAATGCCTATTCTTGTCCGCAAAATGGACAAAAATAGGACATGATCTATAATTTTTGTGGGGCCACGGAACGGAGCAATGGATGGTGCAAAATATGTGGCTCAGATGCAGCTATACGCCGCTATCACACCGAAATGTGCTTTTGTCATAATACACAACAAAAAAGGCTGAAAATATGATGAAAAAATATGCTAAAAACTAAAACAGCAAAATGATGTAAAATAAAAATGACACCAAAAGAAACGTCATAGTCTTGGCAATCAAAGACGTTGTCCAGATAGTAACAAATTTTTTAAAAATGGAATCAGAATGACTGTGGACACATTTCCTGTGTCAAGAGGTACCAGGAAAAACAGACTGGTGCGTGACCTGAGAACCATTGTATCGGGAGAGGTGGAGGGGATTAGTGAGATGAGTATGTAACATAGTAACATAGTTTATAAGGCCGAAAAAAGCCCTCTGTCCATCCAGTTCGGCCTGTTATCCTGCAAGTTGATCCAGAGGAAGGCAAAAAACCCCT
The DNA here is from genome assembly GCA_900303285.1 of Rhinella marina. NCBI lineage: Eukaryota > Metazoa > Chordata > Amphibia > Anura > Bufonidae > Rhinella > Rhinella marina. The sequence goes on along the minus strand of ONZH01006430.1, from coordinate 115,180 downwards.
GTGAGGTAGAAGTCAATATTCCTCACTTTAGGGGGAAAAATTCCTTCCCGACTCCAATCAGGCATCAGAATAACTCCCTGGATCAACGACCCCTCTCTAGTAATTATAACCTGTAATATTATTACCCTCCAGAAATACATCCAGGCCCCTCCTGATCTCTTATAGTGAACTTACCATCACCACCTCCTCAGGCAGAGAGTTCCATAGTCTCACTGCTCTTACCGTAAAGAATCCTCTTCTATGTTTGTGTACAAACCTTCTTTCCTCCAGGCGCAATGGATGTCCCCTCGTCACAGTCACAGTCCTGGGGATAAATAGATGATGGGAGAGATCTCTGTACTGACCCCTGATATATTTATACATAGTTATTAGATCTCCCCTCAGTCGTCTTTTTTCTAAAGTGAATAACCCTAATTTTGATAATCTTTTTGGGTCCTGTAGTCCACCCATTCCCGTTATTACTTTAGTTGCCCTCCTCTGAATCCTCTCCAGCTCTGCTATGTCTGCCTTGTTCACAGGAGCCCAGAACTGTACACAGTCCTCCATGTGTGGTCTGACTAGTGATGTGTAAAGTGGCAGGACTATGTTCTCATCACGGCATCTATGCCCCTTTTGATGCAACCCATTATCTTATTGGCCTTGGCAGCAGCTGTCTGACACTGGTTTCTACAGCTTAGTTTGCTGTTCACTAAAATTCCTAGGTCCTTTTCCATGTCAGTGTTACCCAGTGTTTTACCATTTAGTATGTACTGGTGACTTGCATTATTCCTTCCCATATGCATAACCTTACATTTGTCAGTGTTAAACCTCATCTGCCACTTCTCTGCCCAAGCCTCCAGTCTATCCAGATCCATCTGTAGCAGTGTACTGTCCTCCTCTGTGTTAATTACTTTACACAGTTTAGTGTCATCTGTAAAAATTGATATTTTACTATGCAAACCTTCTACAATATCATTAATAAATATATTGAAGAGAATAGGACCCAATACAGACCCCTGTGGTACCCCACTAGTGATAGTGACCCAATCTGAGTATGTACCATTAATAACCACCCTCTGTTTTCTATCACTGAGCCAGTTACTTACCCACATACAGACATTTTCTCCCAGGGTATGAAATAAAAAAAATAAAAAAATCAACCATTCTGGCAACAGACAACTTCTTTAAAGAGCAGGAACAACCCTATGAAAGTTAAAGGGGTATTCCCATCTCACAAATGTAGTTTGTATAGTTAGATATAACCATACCAATATTATTACTAATAGAATGTATTTATATAAAATGTACAGTTTAGAAGATTTCCCTATTTGTATATCCATTGTCCCACACACATCAGTCAGGCCGTTGCCCCTAGTTACGGCCACCATAGCTGTGTAGTAGTGGTGGTCAGCTTGCTCCTGTTCAAACCCGCTCTGAGGTAACTGCTGTATTGTGGACGCACATTACATGAGCATGCGCAGACACATCTTAGGGTGCTTTCACATCTGCGTTTTGGACGCTACTAGAGATGAGCGAACGTGCTCGTAACGAGCACTGTAGCGCTCGGCTCCCTGCGCTCGCATGGGCGCAGGCATCCGCATCCATCGGGTGAGGAGGACGGATCCGGATGCCTGCGCCCATGCGAGCGCAGGGAAGCCGAGCGCTACAGTGCTCGTTACGAGCACGTTCGCTCATCTCTAGACGCTACCCGTCCAAAACGCAGACTTTATAAATGGATGCTGCTCCATAGAGATAAATTGATCTTGGAACAGAATCCGTTTCTCTGCGTTTTGGAAGCGCAGACAAAAATGCTACAACTCTAAGATGTGTCTCCGCATGTTCATGCAATGTGCGTTCACAATACAGCAGTTACCTCAAAGCGGGTTTGAAAAGGAGCAACCTGGCCACCACTACTACATGCCACAGTGGCCGTAACTAGGGGCAACGGCCAGACTGATGTGTGTGGGACAATGGATATACAAATAGGCAAATCTTCTAAACGGTACATTTTATATAAATACATTGTATTAGTAATAATATTTGTATGGCTATATCTAACTATACAAACTACATTTGTGAGATGGGAATACCCCTTTAAGATATAGCCTGGTAGGGTTGACCGTACTGATTAAAACGATACCTGTCTTGTGAAAATGTGGGCAGCATGTTGGCTCAGTGGTTAGCACTGGTGCCTTGCAGTACTGGGGTCTTAGGTTCAAATCCGACCAAGGACAACATCTGCATGGTGTTTGTATGTTCTCCCTGTGTTTGCATGGACATACTGAGAGAGAACTTACATTGTGAGCCCCATTGGGGACAGTTGGATGCTAATGTCTGTAAAGCGCTGAGGAATATGTCAGTGCTATATAAGTGCATAAAATAAATCAACTCAAAGATTATTATGCAAATGAGGACTTCAGTGCACTCAGGGGCGTGGCCAGCGCTGAGCAGCAGAGGTGGGCTAAGTCCCACCCCTGGGGCACAGAAGACCTCATTTGAAAGTACTTGTTCTCAGTAACCCATTTTTACAAGATGTATCATTTTAATCAGCAGGATCAACCCTATTGTGGAGTTTGCCCGCATTGGTAATTTTTATCACCTTATGGGATAAATATCTTAATATTATATTAGTTTGGGAATTTTGGGACATATATAGGGAAAGGGAAGTGATTTGAATTTTTATATTTCTTTTATATTTACACTTTTTATGTACCCCTAGGGGACTTTAACATGCAATCGTCTGATAACTCCTCCCATAGACTGCAATGATTTAACACTGCAGCCTATGGGAGATTCACTATGTTCCTATGGAGCCCTGCCACAGGCAGTAACTTCATTATGGCAGGCCTTGGAGAACTCAGAAAGCCCAAGGTTGCCATAGTAACCAAATGGCTCCCTCAATCTTGGCGCAGAGAAGCTGTTCAGACCCCAGGAGCACAGCACTCCCGGGAAAGGACAGATGCCATGGTTGCATTATTGCCAATCATGGACAATGCCTACAAGAGTCTGTTGTGTAAAACAGCAGGAACCCAGTGGCTATGGTGCCTGGCGAGCTCCTGAGTGGGTGCCATATTTAATCTATGTATGGCAGATGTCGGGAAGAGGTTAAATGTGATCACTGCGGCCAATCAGTGGTTCTATGGGGCAGTTGTCTACCTCTTTGCTGCATGGCCAGTCTAAATGCAGCAATGATATCTCTGACCACCCCCTGTGACCGCTGAGGCCAGTGGATGGCTGCAATGAACACATGAGGTAGTCGGTGACATCATTGATCATCTAAAACAAAGACTGGTGGAGAGCAACAGAGTGGCAGAACTAGAATGGCGGGGTGAGTAAGGTTTCTTTTTTCCTAGCATTTTCTACCTTTAGGCAGTTTTTGATGAGTCCTTGAAAGCCTCTTTAACTGCAGTAAGCCCTTATGCTCCCTAGTAGTCACTATAGGTAGGAAGAATATTAGCATTGAACTCTAGGCAGGGGATTTAAAGCAGTAAAAACAATGTTCTGACCACTATGCTCAACAGCTCAACAGTGTATTATAAAACCATCCCCCTGAAGTGGCCACTAGGGGATCTCTGTGCATCGGAATTTATACAGTTACCATTGACTGCAATAGAAGTTGAAAAATCTATCTGCCCTGAGCTCCCCCTAGTTGTGGCTGCATGAAAATGAAGTGCTTTCATGTCGGGAACAGAAGAAGGAGTTCAGCACCAGACCCCCCCTCTCCATAGGACCTGTAGCATGATCTGCCTCCATGCCGCTGCTCTAAGGACTATAAAGGGGAACCTCTCCAGTCTTGTGCCTGGTTATCAGCCTCCAGATTCAGCTTCATGGCTATTTTTCTGTATGCATTTTCTGTGATTTCATGTGTGCAGTGTATGGAGAGGTGGCTCCACAGGTGTGGCCATCTCCATTTACTTCTATGGCAGAATAGGACCTGTATCTATGAGACTTCTGTGCATATGTCAAAGAAGTCTTACCTGCAGTCCTATGTAACACCACAGTTAATACAGGGATAACTTTCTGAGTAAAGATAATGTAGTAGATCTCACATGCAGTCCTATGTAACATCACAGATAACACAGGGATAACTCTTTGAGTACAGATAATGTAGTAGCTGCTACCTGCAGTCCCATATAACACCACAGATAACACAGTGATAACTCTCTGGGTACAGATACTATAGAAGGTGTTACCTGCAGTCCTATGTAACACCACAGTGATAATTCTCTGGGTACAGATAATATAGAAGGTGTTACCTGCAGTCCTATGTAACACCACCGTGATAATTCTCTGGGTACAGATAATATAGAAGGTGTTTCCTGCAGTCCTATGTAAAACCACAGTGATAACTCTCTGGGTACAGATAATATAGAAGGTGTTACCTGCAGTCCTATGTAAAACCACAATGATAACTCTCTGGGTACAGATACTATAGAAGGTGTTACCTGCAGTCCTATGTAACACCACAGTGATAATTCTCTGGGTACAGATAATATAGAAGGTGTTACCTGCAGTCCTATGTAACACCACCGTGATAATTCTCTGGGTACAGATAATATAGAAGGTGTTTCCTGCAGTCCTATGTAAAACCACAGTGATAACTCTCTGGGTACAGATAATATAGAAGGTGTTACCTGCAGTCCTATGTAAAACCACAATGATAACTCTCTGGGTACAGATACTATAGAAGGTGTTACCTGCAGTCCTATGTAACACCACAGTGATAATTCTCTGGGTACAGATAATATAGAAGGTGTTACCTGCAGTCCTATGTAAAACCACAGATAATACAGTGATAACTCTCTAGGTACAGGTGGTATAGTAGATGTCACCTGCAGTCCTATGTAACACCACAGATAATACAGTGATAACTCTCTAGGTACAGGTGGTATAGTAGATGTCACCTGCAGTCCTATGTAACACCACAGATACACAGTGATAACTGAGTTCAGATAATGTAATAGATGCTACCTGCAGTCCTAGGTGTGGGGCTATAAGATGGCACTGCCTCCTCCTTTTTGCCATGCTGCTGCTGTGACCTTCTCTTCTTTTGATAGCAAGAGGAAGAAGGAGGTGCCAGCTTTGAGCGCCACATTGAACATCATGGCGTCAGAACATTTATTAGCACTAATCCAAGGCTGGGTCTTCAGCAGTGAATGGGCCTACAGCGCACGTAAGCAGGCTACGCAACTTAAAAGGAACACTGGCCCCAACATTACTTTGAATCCCGTGGATGCTGTCAAAGTGTCACCACATGTTGCTCCTCTCTGGGGGGGATGGTAAGGTGTGGTGCTCAACAATGGGAAATATGTCCAGAGAGTCAGGGTTTGCAGTAAACCAGTGTGCTTCTTTACTGGAGGAGCTCAAGTGCAAAACAATACAGTCAGTGCACTGAGTTGGCTTCTCCAGTCTCCTCCCCAGTAGAAGAAGGTTCCGTACTGAGGAAAGGCCTGAGCTAGCTATACCTTTCTCTATCAGAAGGGGCTGATACTCTGGCCAATGAGCTGGTAGCCCAGAGTCAGGCAAGGTATGTCTATCTCAGGATCTGCTTCTGCTTCTGGTCACTGTGCAGTGTAGCAGAGTCTCTCCTACTAAACACATTGTTTGCTATTTGCAGACCTTTAGGGGCTCTGACTATTCTGTTTTTATACAGTTTCTAACTGTTCCAGAACCTTTTAATGGGAAGGGTGAAGCTGGAAAATCATAGCCTAAATGAAACAATGTTGCAGCTCATGGCTGCTATAGACTTGTATTGTGTTTCAATGCAAGCCAGTGGGAATGACTAAGCCATTTCCCAACGTAAACAACCAACTGAGCTAAACCGGATGGTCAAAGGTTCACTGTGTCTGTTGTTTTTCCCCCTCCAAAACTCAGCTCTTCATAGTCCCTTATAACAGCAATGGAAAATTACTAGCTTCTCAGTGTACAGACAGGAAAGTCCCAAAGTCTCTCACTATTAACTGTCTGTGCATTAACCCTTTCCACAGTGCAGTGGAAATACAGTGCAAATGAACAGGACATATTACAATAAACATATAAAATGCAGTTCAACTATATCAAACAGTACAAATCATAAATCATAGTGCAAGTTAACTTTTCAAAGTGCACTAAAGTAGTAGAGTTGATAGCTTTGCATAGCAGCGATAGGGGGCAAATGTCCACAAATGTCCATACTCCAAAGAGTTTATCCCAAGAAGAATATTATGTTTATTTCCAAAAGAAGCTCCAAAGTTAAACTTAAAGGGGTATTCCCATCTCATACATTAGGGGCATATCGCTAGGAAGGATTTTCAGAAGACCTATTGAATTGAATAGGAAGTGCACCGCACAAGAGTGGCCACTTCTCCATTCACTTCTATGGGTCTGATGGAAATAGCTGAGCCAGTTCTGGGACCTGCACCTATCAGATTGGGGGCATAGCACATTTATTTACCTAACATGGCACCACCTTGTGTTCAAAGTGTATAGCAATGTGCATATGCACCTAATGAGCTGGATGCTGCCGGTCACACATGCTCCATCACCCTCATCATAGCCATATCTCTGCATAGTCATCCTTTATTCACTGCACAGCCAATAGAAATAGCTTTCTGCTCTGCTTGTAATGCACAGCCTCTGCGGTACATGGCAGTATAGCTGAGAAGATAGCTTCTGCAAGGGAATTACATTGTCAGCTGCCAGAGGGTGAAGGAGACTGATTTTGTCTAGAGCCCTCCCCCAACAGCATAGGTTAGTGGTAACATCAAGAGGAACACACGGAAGCACATACAGTGCCTTGCGAAAGTAAAGTGCCTTGCGGCCCCCTGGAACTTTTCAACCTTTTGCCACATTTCAGGCTTGAAACAAAAAGATATAACATTTTACATTTTTGGTGAAGAATCAACAACAAGTGGTCACAATTGTGAAGTGGAAGGAAATTTATTGGATCATTTAAACTTTTTTTGTAATAATAAAACTGAAAAGTGGGGCGTGCAAAATTATTCGGCCCATTTCCTTTCACTCCAGAAGTTGATTGAGGATCTCTGAATGATCCAATGTTGTCCTAAATGACTGATGAAGAGAAATAGAATCCACCTGTGTGTAATCAAGTCTCCGTATAAATGCACCTGCTCTGTGATAGTCTCAGGGTTCTGCATCATGAAGACCAAGGAACACACCAGGCAGGTCCCTGATACTGTTGTGGAGAAGTTTAAAGCCGGATTTAGATACCAAAAGATTTCCCAAGCTTTAAACATCCCAAGGAGCACTGTGCAAGCGATCATATTGAAATGGAAGGAGTATCAGACCACTGCAAATCTACCAAGACCCGGCCGTCCCTCTAAACTTTCATCTCAAACAAGGAGAAGACTGATCAGAGATGCAGCCAAGAGGCCCATGATCACTCTGGATGAACTGCAGAGATCTACAGCTGAGGTGGGAGAGTCTGTCCATAGGACAACAATCAGTCCAACACTTCACAAATCTGCCCTTTATGGAAGAGTGGCAAGAAGAAAGCCATTTCTCAAAGATATCCATAAAAAGTCTGGTTTACAGTTTGCCACTAGCCACCTGGGAGACACCAAACATGTGGAAGAAGGGGCTCTGGTCAGATGAGACCAAAATCCAACTTTTTGGAAACAATGCAAAACGATATGTTTGGTGTAAAAGCAACACAGCTCATCCCCCTGAACACACCATCCCCACTGTCAGACATGGTGGTGGCAGCATCATGGTTTGGGCCTGCTTTTCATCAGCAGGGACAGGGAAGATGGTTAAAATTGATGGGAAGATGGATGGAGCCAAATACAGGACCATTCTGGATGAAAACCTGTTGGAGTCTGCAAAAGACCTGAGACTAGGACGGAGATTTATCTTCCAACAAGACAATGATCCCAAACATAAAGCAAAATCTACAATGGAATGGTTCAAAAATAAAGGTCTCCAGGTCTTAGAATGGCCAAGTCACAGTCCAGACCTGAATCCAATTGAGAATATGTGGAAAGAGCTGAAAACTGCTGTTCACAAACGCTCTCCATCCAACCTCAAAGAGCTCCAGCTGTTTTACAAGGAAGAATGGGCAAGAATTTCAGTCTCTAGATGTGCAAAACTGATAGAGACATACCCCAAGAGACCGCAGCTGTAATCGCAGCAAAAGGTGGAGCAACAAAGTATTAATGCAAGGGGGCCGATAATTTTGCACGTCCCACTTTTCAGTTTTATTATTACAAAAAAAGTTTAAATGATCCAATAAATTTCATTCCACTTCACAATTGTGACCCACTTGTTGTTGATTCTTCACCAAAAATGTAAAATGTTATATCTTTTTGTTTGAAGCCTGAAATGTGGCAAAAGGTTGAAAAGTTCCAGGGGGGCGAATACTTTCGCAAGGCACTGTATGATAGTAAAATGTATCTTTTTTATGCTACAAACACTGCAAATTCCTTTTTATATATAGATAGATACCGAGAGCTCTCTAGCCGGTTCCAGATTTTATGATCCAAATTCAGAACAAAGCAGCTAAAATGGATGTAAGAGCTCTTAGTATTGGTTTATTATTTATGTTCATTTTTATATACAAGAAGGGGTTGATTTAAAATTGCCACAAGCAACCGGTCCTAGAATATGAGCAGGGCTGGTTGCCTCCACTTTCAGAGCTGCTCAGAGGCAGGACCTCACTACACACTACACTCTGGCACTCAGTACTACATATTGGTGAGTGTTCCTGTCAGGCTGCTCAGCCATGATGGGATACCATATATTCAGAATCACATTATTACCATCTATTGTAGAGCAGCATAGTGTGTAGAAAGAGTATATAACTTCTGGGGGGCAATTTTAAATTCCCAATCCCTAACCATAAATGGGTTGCACATTTTAGAAGCCTACGACCCCAACGGTCCTAATCTGTGCCCCATTAGAAAACCCCCACACTCACCTGTCTCTGGTCCTTAATGGGTTTTGCTTTGGACAATCGATTTTGGTAAAAGGAAGAAGCATCACATGGTGCCCATTGAAATCAATATAATGTGCGGTCATACTCTTTTTTTTTTCCAGGTAATTGCCTCCAAAATGGGGTACATAAGTTATACATATAGTATATGCCCTAATAGGATATTTAAAGAGAGGTTTTTTTTTTAAATCAGCTACCCTTTAATTTAAAAAAAAAAGGAAAAAAGCGGTTTATTCTGATTCTGTGCTAATCACTTTCCTTACATTTCTAAATAGGGCACATAGTTCCATTGTTTTCTCATACAAGGCATCAAATCCTCTGCACAGATAAAGATGTAAACGATAAAGATCTGGCTGCTGGCAGTCACCACTAGAGGGAGTCCAGGAGCTCACTGGATACTGGCTTCTAATTGAGCTTCATGAGAATGCAGTAAGCTCCCAAGCTCCCTCTAGTGGTGACTTGCAGGCAGACAGAATTTAATCATTGACTTTTTAATCTCTGTATCAGAAAAACTAAAGATAACTTAAAGAGGTTGTCCGTTTTTTTTACTATTGATGACCTATTCTCATGATAGGCATTTAATATCAGATTGGCGGGGGTCTGGTCCCCGGCACCCCCACTGATCAGCTGTTTAAAGAGAAAGCAGCGCTCCTATAACCACTGCCTTCTCTGCTTTGAGAATGCAGTAAGCTCCCAAGCTCCCTCTAGTGGTGACTTGCAGGCAGACAGAATTTAATCATTGACTTTTTAATCTCTGTATCAGAAAAACTAAAGATAACTTAAAGAGGTTGTCCGTTTTTTTTTTACCATTGATGACCTATTCTCAAGATAGGCATTTAATATCAGATTGGCGGGGGTCTGGTCCCCGGCACCCCCACTGATCAGCTGTTTAAAGAGAAAGCAGCGCTCCTATAACCACTGCCTTCTCTGCTCTGTTTACCTGCTCACTGCAGTAATTGCAGTGGTAAGCAGGTGTAATTACAAGTATGGCTTCCCCATTCACTACTATGAGATGGCTCAGTCCTATTCACTTGAACAGACAGATCCATCCTATAGACGAGAATGGAGACGCCATACTTGCAATTACACATGGTCACCACTGCAATTTCTGCGGCGAGCAGGTAAACATAGCAGAGAAGGCAGTGCTTGTACCCTCTTCAGACAACTGATCGGCAGCGCTGCCGGGTATCAGACCCCCACTGATCAGATATTAATGACCTATCCGAAGGATAGATCATCAGTAGTAAAAAGCAGACAACCTCTTTAAGATATGGACATTCCCCTTTAAGCCATCTGTTGAAGGCACTATGCTAAAGTGAGTTTGGTGGCATGTTTAAACTGTTAATTTGAGACTCTCCACCAAACATTTTGAAAAAAAATATTAATAATTAGAGAAAGCAAATTAACAATGATCAAGGCTATTGTGTCCCCAGGTTGGTTCCAGAGGTTTCCAGGGAACATAATAGTAAGAGCTCATGCACATGACTGTATGTATTTGCAGTCCGCAAAACACAGATCCACAAAAAAAATGGATGACATCTGTGTTGCATCCGTTTTTTTGCTGATCCATTGTAACAATACCTGTCCTTGTCCGTAAAATAGTCAAGAATAGGACATGCAGACATAGGGACACGGATTTTACACAGAGTAATTTCCGTGTTTTTTCAAGCCCCATTGAAGAGAATGGTTACGCATACGGACCTGTAAAAAAAAAAAAAAAAAATTTTGTGTGCATGAGCCCTAACATAGTAACATAGGCTGAAAAAAAGATAAAAAGGGCGTCTAGTTCAGCCTGTTATCCCGTAAAATTGAATCAGACAGGTATGAAAAAGGGTTCAATCTGAAAAACGGGTGGGTACATCAAAAAGCAGCTTCATGGTGGTAGGAAGATCAATCAATTTTTCTGCATCATGGGATTGATGCATTGTTTATCATTTTTGTTTATTTTTTATTTTTATTTATTTTTTGTTTTATATTTATTTATTTATTTATTTATTTATTTATTTTCTTTTGTCTACCAGACCAGACTGACACATTCTGCCATGTTTCCAGGCCAGATGACACCTAAGAAGATGGGATGGGTGCCATTTTCCTGACTCACTGTTCCCATAAATCCTGCAATATCTGCAGAGAGAGGAAATCATCAAAGTCCAGTCAAAATCATCAAAAATGTCATCTAGATATGTCTCCTGTGCATCTGCAAGTTATCAGGTGACAAATATCTGCTCTCCTCACAGCTCCATGGAAATCTGGAGGTCTATGTGCAGTGCTGACTGCAAGGTAAGGCCTCATGCACACGAATGTATTTTCTTTCTGTTACGTTCCATTTTTTTTGCGGATCATATGCAGAACGATTCATTTCAAGTGATCAGCAAAAAAAACAGAAGTTACTCCGTATGCATTCCGTTTCCATATGTCCGTATTTCCATTCTGCAAAAAAATAGAACATGTCCTATTGATGTCCGCATCACAGACCAGGATAGGACTGTTCTATTAGGGGCCAGCTATTCCGTCCTGCAAAATATGGAATGCACACGGACGTCATCCGTATTTTTTGCAGATCAGTTTTTTGCAGACCGCAAAATACATACGGTCGTGTGCATGAGCACTAAGGCTGCATTCACACAGCCAGTGTTTGGTCAGTGTCTAATCAGTGATTTCCATCAGTGATTGTGAACCACAACCAGAAGGGGAGGCTACACCGAGATAAGGTAATGGAAAGATTTGAGCCTTATCTGTCTTTTTGACCCACTCCTGGTTCACTTATCACACGCTGACCAACCACTCACTGAAGGCGACCTTAGGTTTCCTTAATCCACAATTCCTTAGGGAAACATTGGCCTATTGCGCTACTTATCTTCCAAATTTGCATTCTTGTTCTATTTTTTTGTTATTACCTTTTTTTTCCCAATGAAAAACACCATTCAGCACCAGTTGTAGTTCCCAAATCATGACTCTAGAGGGCGCACATTTGACACAATATATATATATATATATATCTATACCACTCACTTTCCCCGTGACCTAAATTGCCATGCTGAGAAAAAAAAAAAAAAAAAGATATATGACCCTTCTCTTGAGTGCATCAACTATTACGTTGAGAGATTTTCACCACAGTTGGTTAACCATTTCCTCATTTATATAGATGAGCCCCTCTGAATTATGACTGCACCTCAGCAATGTACCGTCTACTGGGGAAGGGCGTGTATATCTATATTGTGCTGCCGTCCTCCTAGCACCCATATGTATATATTGCCCAAATATCTGTGTACAGTCATGGATCTGAGCAATAGTACGAACTGTGGCGCTATATCATTGCTCAGCCCCACTATAGGATCATTAGGGACTGGTTATACAAGGACAGTCTTTAGGGCTCATGCACACGAATGTATTTTCTTTCCGTGTCCCTTCCGTTTTTTTTTTTTGTGGACCCTATGCGGAACCCTTCATTTCAATGGGTCCGCAAAAAAACGGAAGGTACTCCGTGTGCATTCCGTTTCCGTATGTCCGTATTTCTGTTCCGCAAAAAAAGATAGAACATGTCCTATTATTGTCCACATTACAGACAAGGATAGTTCTACTCTATTAGGGGCCAGCTGTTCCGTTCCGCAAAAAATATTTTTTGTAGATAGTTACGCCTAATTTGTTATTATTTTTATTTCTTTTTTATTTCTTTTTTGTTTTATATTTTTTATTTATTTATTTATTTTTGTGTCTATTGTCTATAAATTTGACATATCCTGTCCATCATTATATGCCCTCACATTGGTTCCCGTCCCATGGGGCTCACAATCTAATCTCCAGCATGCACACACACACTCACTCACTCTAGGGTCAATTTCATAGAAAGCCAATTAACTTAATTTTTTTATATATTTATAACCTATACTATTGCTATATCTTGATGGAATATTTTGATACTCAATAAATAAGGATTATTTGTATAATCCTATTATTATTTTTTGGACTGCACATTGTCCAGTTTCTTTTTCTGTTAAATAAAATGATCCAATTTTGGGGGGGTAAAAAATAGCAAGCTAGAGACGGATGTAGCAGTGCTGACTGGGCGCAACCTGTGCTAATAACATGATGTATTATCTGTAGATTTATGCCGTTAAACCGGCTGCATGATGCTAGAGATATCATAATGCTTAATCAATAAAGCCCCAAAGCGTTTGCCGACTGTTTCAGCTCTGCTACATCAGCACATGCATGCTGCAAAGGGTTACCACAGCATTATTGATTGCCTTTGTTTTTATGTACATTGTGCATAAGAACCTTCGTCAGATTACAGAGATTACACAAGTATCCCATGCTCGCCGTACCACAATGAAATTTGCTAGGTAATGAAATTGCGACAACAAGGGCCACGTAGCTCTCATATCACGGGCGTTATTCTGATATAGTTTATGGGGCGACCTATTCAATGCGCTTGTGGCTTGCTCCAGTTGTACTTGTTTTCAGCAAAACAGCTAAATTGGGCATCTATCACTCTCAATGATTGCTCCATGGATTCCCTATTTGTGCCTTGTGGTCCTTTGACCCCTAAGGGTCAGAGGTCACGGCAAACACATTTGGCCTGCTGCCTGTAATAACCTTTTAACCTTCATGGCCATCAGAATATAAGGAATAGCTAATGTTTACCAAAGAGATAAAAATGTCACTTCTTCTATAATTGTGTTATAGTCTTAGCTACATTATAGCAATACAATCAGGAAAAGCGTACGCATGGGGAGGAAAGATTAGGAGGAAGGAAAAAAATCCAAAAACTTCTTTTTTTTTTAAGAATTGCAATTATATTCCAAAATATCTATTGTGTGCAGTATAAATGAGCGAAAGGTAGTAAGAAAACAAGGCTAAAATTATTTAAAAAATTATTATAATCTTAGATTAAATTTAGTGTCTTTTTTAATTAAAAGGTTATAAAAATGAATTTCTTATTATTATTTTTTTGTTTTTGAGTAAAATACAGAAAATGCATGCAGGGTGTAAATCACCTAACTGGTGTTTTATGTTGAGCTCCTGCTAGGCAAAATCAATCAATACCACGAATAAGAAAGATATAGTCCACAGCCATTATAAACTTAACAGGAATAAAAAGAAAATAATAAAAGGATAAATATATAAATTCATAAATAAAATCGAATAAAAATTAGACAAAATTCACCATTCCCCTGATTGGATTCAATATTTTAATTTTCAAACTATTATTAGTATTGCAAATTTTTTTGAAACCTTCAAATCTATAAAATTGGATTATATATACAATAAACATACATAAAAAATGTGAAAACAATGTCAAAATTAGATCAATATGAGAGAGATAGATATGAGATAGATAGATAGATAGATAGATAGATAGATAGATAGATATGAGATAGATAGATAGATATATATGAGATAGATAGATAGATAGATAGATAGATAGATAGATAGATAGATAGATAGATAGGAGATAGATATGAGATAGATAGATAGATAGATAGATAGATAGATAGATAGATAGATAGATAGATAGATAGATATGAGATAGATAGATATTAGATAGATAGGAGATAGATAGATATGAGATAGATAGATAGATAGATAGATAGATAGATAGATAGATAGATAGATAGATAGATATAGCACCAACATATTCCAGGGCACTTTACAATCAGGGGGTTCATGTACAAACAAAATCATACACTACACAGCAACAAAAAAAAAGTTAACAATTAAAACAAAATGAATGAGGGCCCTGCTCACAAGAGCTTACAATCTATATATCGGTCTTGGATTTAAGGTTACAGTTGAACTTCACATTTTTGAGCTTATACTCCACCATAGGATCACATGATCGCATTGGTTTAGACTGATATCTCGATATTTATAAGATATATATATATATATTTTTTTTTTTTTAATTTTTTACTCAAGTGTACAAAAAAGACCTAAGATATTAACAAATCTTCCTTTAGGTTGATGGGTTCTTGAACTGCTATGGAAAAATCTTGAAATTACATTATACATTTGTCTAATTACTTCAATTTTTTAAGTTAAAATTAAATGGAAATCCTCGAAGAAAAAAAAAATGAATCAGCCAGATCATAGTACGATTCCACTTCATTTCTGGTAAAACTAAGGGCTTAGGACTCATGCACACGACCGTATGTATTTTGTGGCCCTCAAAACACGGATCCGAAAAAAATACGGATGAAGTCTGTGAGCATTCCATATTTTGCGGAACAGAACAGCCGACCCCTAATAGAACAGTCCTACCCTTGTCCATAATGCGGACAATAATAAGACATGTCCTATTTTTTTGCGGAAAGGACATACAGAAATGGAATGCACACAGAGACATTTCGGTTTTTTGGGGCCCCATTGAAGTGAATGGTCCCGCATACGGGCCACAAAAAAAAATAAAACCAGAATGGACACGAAAACAAAATACATTCTTATGCACATGGGTGTCTCAAAGACCATCCAAGATGTAAAAAAAAAACATGGCTGCTTTCTTACTAAAAGAGCACCACGCCTGTCCACAGGTCGTGTCTGGTATTACAGCTCAGCTCCATTCACTTCAATGGAGCTACAATACCAGACACAGCCTATGGAGAGGTGTGATGCTTTTTTACTACGAATGCAGCCATATTCTTCTTACACTGGACAACCCCTTTAACATTAAAGGGGTTGTCCGAGTTATTTTTTTGTTCTTTATATGTTTCTAACTTGTCAGGTATAACAACTTTCCCATATACTTTGTGTTTCTAAAGCTGCTGGTTTCTCAGAGTTGACTGAGGGTCACATGACCTGTGATGTCAGCTTATCTCCCTGGTCTGTGATGTTTCGTTTACAAGCCTCAGAGTTCAGATAACAGTCTGTACACGAGACGTCACTGGCCACGCCCCCTTTCTTTGCCGGGCTCCTGCTATCTGCTCTCTCCCTGGATTCCTTCAGATAAAACATTAACCCCTTCAGCCAGAACACACTGAGGGCTCAAGGCTTTACAACAAATAGTAGCAGTGAGAGGAGACAAATGCTGGGCAAGGAGCTATAGAGGAATTGTACAAGCACAGGTAGGGAGAATTTCCTGTGTGTGTCAGCAGTGTCATTGTACAGCTGGGACTTGTAGTCCTACACAAACAACATGCTGTTGAGTATCCCAGCAGGCAGCACTTATATTCACTGCCTTTGCAGAGAAGGGGGGGGGGCAGAGATTGTTATTACTGCATGTAAACAAAGGCCAGAAGAGAACCAGGGAAATGAGGAAATATAGATTTTTTTTGCCTAAAACTTGCTGAACTTAGTTATATATTGCTACTCATCAGATTTACAGTGCTATATTTTTTTTTCCATAACTTGGACAACCCCTTTAACAGCCATATTCTTCTTATACTGGACAACCCCTTTAACATTAACAGCCATATTCTTCTTACACTGGACAACCCCTTTAACATTAACTCCAAGGTATATGAAGCCACCCAAAGCCATTTATGAGGCCTTACTGTACCTCCTTATGCTTCCAATTTCATTTTAGCATGCTCCATTGTATCCTACATTATAAGGGCTCGTGCACACGACCGTATGTATTTTTCAGTCCGCAAAAAATGCGAATGACGTCGGTGTGCATTCCGTATTTTGTGGAACGAAACAGCTGGCCCCTAATAGAACAGTCTTATCCTTGTCTGTAATGCGGACAATAATAGGACATGTTCTATTTTTTTGCGGAATGGACATATGGAAATACTGAATGCACGCAGAGTAACTTCATTTTTTTGCGGACCCATTGAAATGAATGGTTCCACATACGGTCCACAAAAAAAACGCAACGGACACGGAAAGAAAATGCATTTGTGTGGATGAGCCCTAAAGGTGCATCTTATGGCAGCATGCTTAGTCCCTACAGTCCTGGAGTATAAAGCATCCTACACATGGCATGGGATATCGGCTGGTGCCCAAAGCATGGCGTTGATGCTTTCAGTACAGTAAGTACAGCTACAGGGGGAAGTTTATCATTTCCCACACAATCGTTTTCTGGCGTAAAAAAAGTCGCAAACACTGTGTTTGCAACTTTTAACGCTAATTGGGCAATCATTTTTGTGCAAGTGGCGTTTCTCAACCTCCCACGTCACTTTCCCAAAAAAGGGCATAACGAAGGTGGGTGGAGGGCCAACAGCTCTAGCATATTTAACCACTCGGGGTTGGCATAGATTTTAGTTTGCCAGGGCATCTCCTAATTTATGACGATGATCATAGACTGAAGTAAAACGCTGGTCATTGATAAATTGCCCTGCGCAGTGTATATGCCCTTATAAAATGTAAGAAACAAATTTTTCCGAAAGGCAAAACAAAGAATATAAAACAATAAAAGCAAACAAAAACATAAAAAAAATAAAAGAACAGATGGACTGAGCTAGGAAAGTACAAAAAAATACTTAACAGATTACCTACATAGTGTTAGGGATGTAGCTGGGCTGAGTTTGTCATTTGGTATCCAAGCTTAGGGAGTTTTGAAGGTATATCCAATAAGGGCTCATGCACACGACCGTATGTATTTTGCGGTCCGCAAAAAATACGGATGACGTCCGTGTGCATTCCGTATTTTGCGGAACGGAACAGCTGGCCCCAAATAGAACAGTCCTATCCTTGTTTGTAAATGTGGACAATAATAAGACATGTTCTATTTTTTTGCGGAACAGAAATCCGGATATACGGAAATAGAATGCTCACGAAGTAACTTCCGTTTTTTTTTGTCTACCCATTGAAATGAATGGTTCCATATACGGTCCGCAAAAAAAAAACAGAACGGACACGGAAAGAAAATATGTTCGTGTGCATGAGTCCTAACACATACAAGAAGCTCAGCTCTTCTGCATCTGTTTGGATTCATAGGCCTTGTTGTATGAGGGAAAATCTATATTTCGTCTACCTGAAGATATTTTTCAACAAGAAATTTTAAAAAATAATTCCGTTCCATATATCGTACTCTTTTACCATATAATAAAAAAGCAAAATTCTATTTTTTTAGACTAAAATATAGAAATCCGTGTTCCATGGTTAGTTAATTGTCCAGTTTTTATGGGTGGATTGGATGACTAAATGTAAAGATTTCCTATTTACACCCTCAGGGCAGAACTTACCTCTGGTCCATTAGTTAAGTACATAGTTTTAATTAGAGATGGATTTTCAAATCTATAGGTGATATGAATGAAATAAGTGAAAACTAAATAACAATATCCCATACTGGTTACTACTAGTTAATGCTGCCATTTGTTGTTAACAAAAAAATTCCAAAAATTTGTAGGATGATCCACTTAGGCAGTCGTCTATATATTCTATTCATCTTTTAATCTTTTTTTCTGTTCTTTTTTTTTCAGGGGAGGGAGTAAATATATAGATTTCCCCTAGACGCTATAGAAGGACCCTTGATCAAATGGTCTATTCTAGAAATCCTAATTGGGCATGAAAGGTCTTCAGAACTCAAACAAGAGCCTGATCAATGTAATTGTAAGATCACTATTCAAGAGGGTGGTGGTGGGTTTGACTTTTCGAGATGACTTTTAGGTTACACACAATAAGAGGGTTTAAGGAGGTGACCAAATTAATTGATGTGTTTGTTTTTTGGGGGGACCTCGTTTACTTAGGACATGAAATGTAACTGTTTAAATTCATTATTATTTTTTTTATTTAATTATTATTTATTTATTTAATTTTTAGGTATTCTTAAAACATTTAAAATAATAAATGAAATAACAAAACATATATAAATAAAATAATGCTAGAAATAAATAAATCTAAATAAACATAAATATCAATTAAAGTAAGAATATAAAAATATCTAACATTAATATCAATGAAAATAATAATATAAAAAAACTAAATAAACAAAATAAAACAAAAACAATATAAACAAAAAATAATAAATCTAAACAACATAAATATAAATAAAAAAACAATGTAAATAAAACAAATCTAAATATATAAAATAAAAACAATAAATAAAATAATACATCTAAATAGTATAAATTCAATAAAAATAATACTATAAATAAAATACATCTAAATAACATAAATATAAATTCAAATAGTGATATAGATAAAATAATACACCTATCATTAAAATAACATTAAAATAATACTGTAAATAAAATAATTTATATATATAAAATAATCGCCACAAACTATATAAAGAAAATAATAATTAATTTTTTTTCCTGCAATGAATCTTACTTCTGCTTATGTCCAAACAGAATAGTTTCACATTAATTTTCAAGACACATCAGTGCTACTTACAGACGTAAAACACATTACTTAGAATATGCGAAACTGAAAATACAACCTCCACAGAGGTTCTTAAAGGTCTTCTACTGATGCAAAGAAGACACATTTACACTCCCTGGTGGTACAGAAAATGTTTTACTGCAGCTAGAAGAGTGAAACACTTCAGCTCATCTGGAAGCTGATCATCTGAAAATAAATCTTAGCAGGACCATTATAAATAGCAGTCACTATTAAAGGCTTGCAAAACCCTATGACCCTTTTGCAAAAAGAAAAAAAAAAAGAGTAAAGGAAATGTGCATTTTATATTGCTAGTCAGGCATAAAAGACATGTCCAGGAATGAGCAACGTAATCTCCTTCTTAAGGGAAAAGAACACTTTGTCATATATTATTTATACATTTTTTTTCTTAGCAAAATGATATTTAAAATATTTTATTACATTTTTTTACATATCATTATAGCTGGATTATCTACGAATTAGTAATAATAGTAATAACATACTAATTACCATTATTTACACATTTTTATAATAATTAATCAATTTATCCCATAGCAATGTATCTCATATTACCCATTCCACCTTCTTAGTAACAAAAAAAAGAAAGAAAAAATAGGCACGGGAGCCTTTAATATTTTAAGGCCCAAAAATTAGCTAGAAGTTTTTTTGATAATTTGTAGGAAAAAATATGATTGTGCATTAAGGCTTTCTTTATAGTTTTTTTTCCCCCTTTGTGAATATTTTGGCTTGTAAAAAAAAAGCCATGCATTACGTGCATTTTTTACTAGCATTTTTTAGGTGGTGATTTTATTAAGACAATTTTTAACGTCAGGTTCTATAAGGAAGACTTATTGAAAAGGCCTGGAAAAAATGCCACACCAACAGTAGAGCATGCAGCGTTTTGAATAACGTGACATTTACCCAAAAAATGCATCAAAAAGTGAAGAAAAATACACCAATACCAAAAACCACCATGTTTATAGTGCATTTTATACTTTTCCTATTGACATCTCGGCTTAGAGTTTGTTTTTTTTAGGAGAAATAAAAATGCAAGTAACAAATGCCTGGAAGAATTCACTGAAATGTTGTGTGAAACCACCCAAAAAAAATATATATATATTTTTGAAAATGTATTAAAGAAACAGCAAACAGCATACACATAGTCTACCACTTGAATATTGAGCAGTAAAACATATCCAATAAGCAGGCATACACATATCAAATATGTAAAAAAATAAAATGAAATTATAGATATATATAATAAAAAATTGCGAACACAGAGTTAGGCTTCATTCACACGACCATATTTTGTTTCCGTGTCCGTTCCGTTTTTTTTGCGGACCGTATGTGGAACCATTCATTTCAATGGGTCCGCAAAAAAAAACGGAAAGTACTCCGTGTGCATTCCGTTTCCGTATGTCCGTATTTCCGTTCCGCAAAAAAGATAGAACATGTCCTATTCTTGTCCGTTTTGCTGACAAGGATAGGCATTGTTACAATGGATCCGCAAAAAAAACGGAAACACGGATGCCATACGGAACGTCATCCGTTTTTTTTTGCGGATCCGCAATTTGCGGACCGCAAAACACATACGGTCGTGTGAATGAAGCCTTATTAAGAATGTTGTTGGATTCCAGGATAAGATTGCATAAGAGCGGTGTACGACTGAGTTTTCATTGGTAGATTATCAGGACAATTATCGGGAGTGATCATTCATACAGACACTTATTCCCCATAATTCTTCTGTGTAAATGTCCTGCTGATCACCTGACAAATAAGCAAACTGCTCAGGTGATCCATTTCTTATGCAGCATGTAAAATCATTGATTGCCGTCAGCACATGGCCTCGAAGTACTGCCGAAAAACTGTATGGGGAAGAATGATCGTAGTAACGCTCATTCATCCCCATACAGAGGGGACAATGTAAATGTAGCTTGAACGCGTAGACAGTGATCAGGAACATTGCCCTATGTATTTGTCCAAGTGAATGGCCTCTAACACCAGCTCTGCCAACTCTTTGCAAACTTCAGATCACAATCCTTTCTTTTGAAGACCACCTTTTCATAGGTTACAACAGCGTTGGCCAATCGAAATACATTTAGTAGAATTAATTTTGGGGACCAGAACATAATCACACTGCTTGTAAATCTACCTATTATTTTTAGAGATTTTTTTTCTGTTTTTGTAGATAAAGTAGAACATAAAATATGGTATATACAAAAGTTAAAAAGTACGATAATAAAGTGTACAATAGTTCCAATATTATATCTAAAATAATTTAAGAAAAAATACAAAAGCATCACGTATCGCGATAGCTTATTAACGGTTTGAATATTTGATTTATTTGATTACTTGATCATTTCAATAGTAAATGAAAGGTCTCAAACCTCAATCAATCAGCTTGCGTTGTAAAAGATCCAGATAATTGATATCCTTTTTATTAGACTTTTATTGTGATATTTAAAACATTTTTACTTTTTTATTAATTATTTAATTTAATTTTAATTTTTTATTTTTTTTTTATAATGTGGTTTGCATGGTGTGTTCATGCTGTTCTGTTCTCAAGTCAAAATGAAAGGTGACTAACATGTCCAGAACATCTCCGGGCAGATGAGGTGACCCCTGCACCATTGTGAATGGAGATTCCGAGAAAATAATGCGGGGATATCAGAGGCCTAACATCTGTTAGTAGGGGGGAGGGAAACGCCTTCTGCTTCTCTTCTGCTTTTTCCCTTTCACTTCACATCTCATCATGTCAGCAAGCTGAATCACTCTGGTGCTGAAGGAATAGCAGCACCGAGCAGTGCTGGGGATCTGCATCCTCCTATATTTATATCATCTATAAACCTTTCCCCCTGTCATTAGCATTGCATACATCTGCATTAAAACTGCACTGCTCTCCAGTACATCAATATAAACCTGGCTCCATGACAATCAGGGGTTACCCAGGGTTGAAGAACTGAAAGATCTTTCCATGTTCGGAGAGGCAGATATTTTTGTACTGTACAATAATGCTGATTATACATTTTTCCTTGTTTTTTTCCCCTTCTCATTACTTTCATTATAGTTATCAAACAACCATTTCTAGAACATATGAAAGTACATTTTTACAAAATAAAAAAACAAAAAAATTTTTGAAATTGAATATTAAGATAGTGATTTTTTTTATTTAATTTGTTTTTTTTCTTTCATTCTTGTATTTTGTATATTCTTTACAAAATCTTTGAGCAGGAGCCAGGTATAGGAACATTTTGTCATTGAGAGGGTATGATTTTTAGGGATTGTCACTTACAGGTGATGTTTTCTCTGATTGTAGACGTTCCCTTTCCATTTCTTCTCCATGTGATCCAGACCGCCATGACAACTACTCCTGACATCTTTGGCCCCTTGCTTGTCCAGTCATTCCCAGCCTTTTGTAGCAGTACAAATAAATTTAGACCCCAGAGCAGACTCTTTAAATACATATACACTACAGACCACACCAGACCCCTTAAGTAATTGCAGACCCAAGATCAGACCGCTAAATGAATTGCAGAGCTCAGACCCTTAAAGGGCTTGGACAATCTCATACATTGATGGCATAAAGCTAAGAAATGCTACCAATGTCATATAGGTGTGGGTCTCGCCTCTGGGGCTCCAAAGAATGGGGCTCCGAAAGTGAATGAGAGCGCACCGTGCCTGTGCAGCGTGCTTTCCATTCACTTCTATGGTAGTGTTGAAAATTTCTGTAATTCCAATAGAAATGAATGGAGAGTGCACTGCACAAGCATAGCCACCTCTCCATTCACCTCCGAGGGAGTTCCATAAATAGCAGAGAAATGAATGGAGGATGACTGTGCTTGAGGGTGACTGCTTTGAGTGCCCCGTTCTAGAGATTGGTGCAGGTCCCAGAGGTGGAACCCTATTTGACATTAACCTCTAAATGATTTGTAGACCCCAAACCAGACTTCTAAAATAATTGGAGAACCCAGACCATACCTTTAAATGAATTGCAGACCCCAGACCAGACCCATTAATGAATGGCACACCTCTAAATTTAGACCCTTTTAAAGAGTAACTGCAGGTTTTGATCAGTCAGGGTCTGAGTGCTAAGACCCCCACTGATCACTAAAACGAGGAGGTAGAAGAGCCTAGCTCTGAAGATGGGCTCGTTGACTTTTTATTGAGCAGCTAGGGAGACAGTGCTCAGCTCAGTGCATCTAACTCCTTATTTTAGTAATCGTTGGGGGCCTCAGCACTTGAACGCTTCAAATACTTACCTCTCCTTTTTCCTGGCTGGCCAGAGTCAAGACATCATATGCAGCAACTCTCGAGCCAATGAGGAGCTCTTCTCATAAGAAGACCATTGACAACTGGTTGCATTCCAGTCAGTCATTAGATCGGGCATAGAGATTGTGCCATGTGTGACCAGCATGACAGTCAGCACCTGGCCTCTGCAATAAAGTGATAACTCCATGCACAACATTTATACCGTCGGGGAAGTTAATAATAGGTTTGAGTGACATTATCTCGGACACCTTGGCAGGGAATCTTACAAGAAAATCGACAAATGCAGAAGTCTAATTAATCACTGTGATATGAAATCAGTGGCGGAATCTAAATGATTGCTGATTGTCACATTAAATAATCATTTATAGATGATCGAAAACCTGTATGATTTATGACTGTGTGGGTTCAGAGACAAAGATGACATGCAATAAAAATGCATTCTGGAAAAGCAAGCAAATAGCCGAGGAACAGCATGTGCCTGCTTACCAGAAGAGCCTAGCTACCAGGAGATCCCTCCTCAACATTGAGGAGAAGTCATGGAGTTATGGAAATCACAGGATCGATAGACGCTTTAATGATATGCAAATTATAAAAAATGGAAGCAAAATATTCAATACATCTTCATTTATTCAGAGTATGAGCACCACACGCGGTAATACACGCATTTACACGCCTTTGCATGCTATCAGTGAGGTTATTAATGGTTGTCTGAGGAAGGTTCTAACCTGCTGAATGTACTTGGGCCCAAACAATCATCAAGGTCTGCTCCCTTTACAAGTGCCGACCAATGACGTCCCAAATGTGCTCAATGGGAGACAAGTCTGGAGACACTGCAGGCCATGGGAGCACGAGCAACATACCGCTTGGAGACTTTGGAGATATGGGCGTATCATGGGTTCCACAACCAAATCAATGTATCCCCGAGCTCTTAGTGTACCTGAAAAAAAGACTAGAGGAGACTGACTACCATATAGTATTCCACCCCACACCATAATTCCAGAAGTAGGACAGGTGTGACATTGACTTGTGAAGGACTCTTCATGACGTTGCCCATGTGGTCTTCAGATCAATCTCAAGCTATAAATGTGTCAGAGACAAAATTGGGACTCCATTCCAGCCCCCATAGCCATCTTGATGTGCACCATGATAGCCTTTGAGAGGGAGGACGTGAGGTCAATGGAAACCCTGTAGCTGGTCATCTAGCTCATAGCCCAATGTCGTGCAGACAGCTTCTGATGGTTTGTGTAGACAATGTTTGCCATCCTAGACTTGGGATGTGCCTTCTAGTTTCACTTGCAGTACAGAATGGATCACTACTCGCCATTCTTCCAGTCAGATCCGCCCATGCAGAGATTCTCTCTGTGCACCTCTTGCTGTCATTCCAATTCCTCGTTGTTCTCCTAACCATCGGGACACTCATCGTTGACCAGTGCTGACATCTTGGCCTAAGCACCTAGTGATCTGCCAGAGGTTGATACACCAAGGTCTCTCAGTTCAAGGCTTCTGTCCCTCTAAGTTTGTGGCAGGTGGTGAACTGACACATAGATGAACAGAAGGCATCGCACAATTATCCCACATGACTTGATCTGACTTTTGAGGTTTCATGAGGCTTTTATGCTCCTCCCACGTGCCACAGATTGGAGTTAGTTGCTTGAAAATGTAATTATTTGCAGATCTTAGTGACATCTGCTACTTACTCGATGTGTATACACTATGGGGGTTATTTATCAAACTGGTGTAAAGTAGAACTGGCTTAGTTGCCCATAGCAACCAATCAGATTCAGCCTTTTATCTTGGACAGCTCCTTTGGAAAATGAAAGAAGGAATCTGATTGGTTGCTATGGGCAACTAAGCCAGTTCTACTTTATACCAGTTTGATAAATGACCCCTATATTTCTATCCCATGGTACACATAAAATTGAAGTAGGTATGTGACAACTACAGGAACAGTGGAAGGAAGGGGCCAGCATTTGACTTCTACCTCTGGTTTCTATGATACTGTCATTACCGCTACTTATAGTCACCACTGGGGGCATCTTACTGCATAAATCCATATACAGTTTGCTCCCTCTACTGGTGCCTGCATGCCACCACTAATGGGGGTCTTTAAGGGGTTGTCCAGTCTAGGAGCTGACCAACCAAATACTTAAAACCTGTGCCAAATTATATTAAAAAAAAACTATTCCCATGCCCAGGCCCCATTCCTAGTTACTCCAAGTCCCCACTGGGCCAAAAGTGAGTTGGTCCCATGACCCTGGTGCCCAATCTATAGTTTTGATGTGCCATCTAGCAAATGTGACTGCTGAGGTCAGTGATTGACTCCAGTGTTCACAGAACCAAGCCACTCCCAGTTCTTTGAGGACCCAAACAAGGGACATGGTGTGGGAATGGCAGGTGTGTGGACAGGCGTTTTTTTTTAAATTGGGCTCAAGTTCTGAGAATTCGGTTGGTTATCTCCTAGGCTAGACAATGCCTTAAAGACTGGGCCCATTTTAATTCTTTGCATTTTCTTTTTTCTCCACATTCCAAGAGCCATTTTTTAGTTTCCCAACCATATAGGTTTATTTTTTGCAGGACAAGTTGTATTTTTGCTGTAAGTTATCATTGGAAAATGGGAAAAACATTGTTGGCTAAAAAAAAAACAAAAACAGAATTCTGACAATGTTTTTGGGGTTTTGATATTATGGTGTTCACTGCGAGAAAATAAAAACCTTTGAAAAATTTTTCTTGCATTGCCATTTTCTGACAGCCATAACTTATTTGTATTTTTGTCTACAGAGCTGTATGAGGGTGTTTTTTTGTGGAACAAACTTGTCTTTATGGGTACCATTTTTGAGGTACGTACAACTTTTTGATCACTGTTATTTAGTGATGATCGAGCACCCCGATGTTCGAGTGCTCGGGTGCTCTGGCCGAACACTAGGTGGTGCTCGAGTGCTCGGCCGAGCACCCGAGTATAATGGAAGTCAATGGGAGAAGACCGGGCACCCCCTGCTCTGCAGAGGGGAGTGTGTCTGGTTCATAGGGAAACGTCAGAAAATGGTGGAAACACCACTGAAATGGTTTGGGAACAGCATGGGGAGGATGTCTGGATACATCTTGGACACCAAAGTGATATTAATGATGATGTCCGACTATTATGCCACTTTTACGGAATGACAATAATACCCCCAAAAACCGATGATAACATCGATTTTAGAGGAAATATTGTTAGGAAAAATATATTTACTTGTACGTAAAGCGCAAGTGCTGCCAAAAATTACAAGAAAGAGGCACTCCCATACAACCGGTATATCACATAAAGGAGGGCCTCATTCACATTGTGGTACAATTGTTCATGACGTGGGACTCCTACACTCATAAAGCCTATGCACAAAGGGAAAGGGCTGCCAAAAATTACAAGAAACAGGCACTCCAATACACTCTTTATAACACATAAAGGAGTGCTTCAGACACACCCTTGAAAAATTCGGATTGATGGCCTGCTGCTGACACTCCAAAACAATATGGGTGACGTGCTGCTGCTGAGCTGACCGTGTAAAACATTATGGGTGACATGCAGCAGAGCTGACCGTGAAAAACATTATGGGTGAGATGCAGCAGAGCTGACCGTGTAAAACATTATGGGTGACATGCAGCAGAGCTGACCGTGTAAAACATTATGGGTGACATGCAGCAGAGCTGATCATGTAAAACATTATAGGTGACATGCAGCAGAGCTGAACGTGTACAAATTTATGGGTGACATGCAGCAGAGCTGACCGTCTAAAACATTATAGGTGACATGCAGCAGAGCTGACCGTGTAAAAATTTATGGGTGACATGCAGAAGGGCTGACCGTGTAAAACATTAAGGGGGGCATACAGAAGAGCTGACCATGTAAAAATTTATGGGTGACATGCAGCAGAGCTGACCGTGTAAAACATTATGGGTGATATACAGCAGAGCTGACCGTGTAAAACATTATAGGTGACATGCAGCAGAGCTGACCATGTAAAAGATTATGGGCGACATGCAGCAGAGCAGACCATGTAAAACATTATGGGTGACATGCAGCAGAGCTGACCGTGTAAAAATTTATGGGTGACATGCAGCAGAGCTGACTGTCTAAAACATTATAGGCGACATGCAGCAGAGCTGACCGTGTAAAAATTTATGAGTGACATGCAGCAGAGCTGACCGTGTAAAAATTTATGGGTGACATGCAGCAGAGCTGACCGTGTAAAAATTTATGGGTGACATGCAGCAGAGCTGACCGTCTAAAACATTATGGTTGAGGGCCTGCTGGTGAGCTGACCATCTAAAATATTATGGTTCTGGCCCAGCTGGTGAGCTGATCGTCTAGAAAATTATGGTGCAGGCCCAGCTGGTGAACTTCGAGGGCAGCCTAAGCAGTTTCATATGATGGAGGATCAGGAGGAAGAGGACGAGAAGAGGAAGGGGTACATGGGAATACAGTGCATTCAATACACCCTAAAAGCCACATTTAAGGTTCCTTCATGTTAATCCGTTTTCCACATGGTGGCCATAACCCCTCGCTCACAGTTTGCTCCTCCGTAAACAGTTCATGAACCCGTCGAGTGAGTTCCATGAGGTGTGTGATGTTGCTCCATCTTGTTGGAAAAAAGCAGGACATTTTTTCTTCTGGTGTTGGTTGTAAAACTGTTCATAGACGTCCAGGTAAATTGCAGTATTCACAGTTGATGTGAAGAAAATTGGGCCCACTATTCACGTTCCTGACACTGCGCACCAAACAGCAATTTTCTGGTCGTGAAGTGGTGTTTAGTGAGTGAAATGGGGATTTTCAGTGGATCAGTACCTCGTATTCTAGGAATTTACGTGACCTGATAAATGAAACCAAACGTCGTCTGTCATGAAGTACAGAAATGTTCCAAATGTTTGTCACCAATCATAGTCAGCACCAAGTCCGGTAATTTTCGTGTTTAGCTTTGTCAGACTCTTTCACACGTTATTCGGTGTGGTTTCAGGTTCAGAGATTTTAGCACACGATGACACGTCCTTCGTGATACACCAACTTGCTGAGACAGTCTTCAAGTTGATTTTAAGGGGCTACTTGCAATCCGCTGCTGAATTTCATACACAACTTCAATGGAGGCCTCGGTTACATCATGTTTGATTAAACCACGTGGTAAGCACGGTGACATCATCGCAGGTCCTGCTGAATGAAGATAGAAGAGGATACTGGCTGTGCGATCAAGTGAATGAGGTGAGTTTTTCTTTATTATTTATAACCCCTGAATGGCCATTTTATTTAGCATTCTGTTTCAAGAATGCTATTATTTTCCGTTATAACCATGTTTTAGTGAAAAGTCCAGGTTCGGGTCCAGGTACCCGAACTCGCAAAGTTCAGTACGAACTTTGCAGTTCGGGTTTGCTCATCTCTAATCTTGAGCTGAAGTCACTGAGTAATGGGGAGCCAGTGAAGAGATTGGCAAAGGGAGGGGGGGAGGAGAAATGAGGGGATAGGTGGATTAACCAGACAGCTGAGTTAAGGATGGATTGGAGGGGAGCAAGAGTGCTGGATGGGGGGCCACACAGGAGGATGTTGCAGTAGTCCAGACGGGACTTCTCAAAATACTTATGCATATGTAGAAATTATGTCAAGCCTGTCACAATTATCGCAGATTAAGAAAGTGCTAATCTCAACAGAGTCTAAACTAGTTTGTAGCCCGTCCACCTGGATCTCACAGGTCAAACTTCAGGACAGGAGGGTGGACACACTGGCAGAGATTTATTAAGACCAGCATTCCCATACACCAGTCTAGATCTCTCTGTGTCTTGGAGTAAGATGTGCCTAATTTAGGCCTCTTTCACACTAGCGGCAGCACGGACCCGGCACCTAAAGGGTGCCGACGGATCCGTACTGCTGCTGATACATGTACAGCGCTCCGGCCCCACACATGTTGACACAGACACAGAGAACATACATACACACACATACACACAAACACATACATACTTACATACTACAGCCAGGGACGCCGGCAGCACGTCTTCACGCGCCTCCTGCGCGCAGTGATGACGATTCCCCACAGCGCCCTCTGCTGGACGCAGTGGGAAAACGTCATAGCTGCGCGCAGGAGGCGCGTGAAGACATGCTGCCGGCGTCCCTGCTTGGAGTATGTGAGTATGTATGTGTTTGTGTGTATGTGTGAGTATGTATGTATGTCTGTATGTATGTATTTCTGTATATGTGTAGCCGGATCCGGAATGACCCCCCATTGGAAGTCAATGGACGACGGATCCGTTTACTGAGTGTGTCACACCAAATGGATCCGTCCCCATTGACTTGCATTGGGGGTCATTCCGGATCCGTCTTGGTGCGGATGCCTGGACCGGAGAGAAAACCGCAGCATGCTGCGGTTTGTTCTCCGGTCTGAAGACGGAACGGAATGCTTTTAGGAGTCTCCGTTGTCTTCAGTTCAGTTTTGTCCCCATTGACAATGAATGGGGACAAAACTGAAGAGTTTTTTCCGGTATTGAGCCCCTATGACGGAACTCAATACCGGAAATTAAAAACGCTAGTGTGAAAGTAGCCTTATTAAGACGCAGATCCCTCTTAATAAATCTCTTCCACTCTGTGGACAACTAACTCGAATTTACACCAGCGAGGAGCTGGCATAGACTTGAGCTATAACTAACGCCAGTAAATTATAGTAAATCTAGTAATCACCGCTCCTTTTAATCGCCACTTTTAAAGGGGTTGTCCCACGAAAAATATTCTACAGTTTTGAAACCAGCACCTGGATCTGAATACTTTTGTAATTGCATGCCATTAAAATTTTTGAATAGCTGCTGAGTTATTCAATAAAATGTATCTCTATAGGACCACTTCATTTCTTATTTCTTTGACCTATTCACTAAGCAGGCCGCACATGCTCAGTTTCAACTTTTAACTGCCTCCTGAGCTGTGATAGGGAGAGCATGGACACGCCTCCTTAGCTGCAGCTAAGCTCACTCCCCTGAGCTGTCAGCTTGATATAAATCTAGGAGAGCAATGGATGGGGAGATCTCTGGAGCCATGTGAGGTACAGGGCTGGTTCTAGCTTTGTTAGAAAGAGGTTGTCATGTACTATAGGATGTCTGATTTTCATTTTTTACATTATTCGTGGGATAACCCCTTTAAGTCACAAATTATGGCATGCTCATAATACCACAATAGTGGCGTAAATAGCATAATAAATGTCCCCCACTATGTCAGTATTGGATTTGATAGGCTAAACCAGTGGGTGGCGTAAAGGGCCTTTGCCATCTTTATCTTGAAATGTCCTTATGATGGGATGGACTTTGTGCAGGTAATCCTCCTTGTATAGTCCAAAACAGACACAATCTGCTGGGAGGACGGGTCATGGCAGGCAGCGATCCAGACACCTTCACAAATGAACAGGAACCAAGGAGCCTTGCTGGTCAGGCAAGGTGTGGGAGATCTGAGCAGGTTTATATGGTCACAGTTAGGGCTCATGCACATCAACATATTTTTGGTCTGCATCCGATCTACATTTTTTCCAGGTTGGATGCAGACCTATTCACTTCAATGGGGCCGTCTGTCCGTTCTGTGGCATCTGCAAAAATATAGAACGTGTCCTATTCTTGTCCACAGTACGGACAAGGATAGGACTGTTGTATAGAGGACCAGATGTTGCGTTCCGCAAAATGCGAAATACAGGCGGCTAGTATCCGTGTTTTGCGGGTCCTCAATTTGCAGACCACAAAACAGGCTACGGTCGTGTGCATGAGCCCTTAATGGGGCGCATTTACAAAGGCGTTTTCACATTCAGCCCACTGGTGGATGCAGCACACACGTCAGTTATATTGCGACATATACCGGAAAAAACAGAATACAATGTAAATTAAAATAATCCAACAAAGAGTCAATATACAAATTCAGCTTGAAAGTCTGTTAGGGTAGGTTCACACTGAGTATTATGGAGGAGGTTTTGAGGCAGATCTGCCTGTAGGTTTTTCAGGCAAAGCCAGAAGTGGATTTGAAAGGAATCAGAAATATAAAGCAAGAACTTTAGGTGTCATTTATTAACCCTGCGCTGGTGCTTGATGCTCTGTGGGGCCGCAGAACACACACTGTGTGCTTTCCGCATCTTTTTGCAGCCCCATTGAAGTGAATAGGTCTGCACCCGATCCGTAAAAAATGCAAATCGGATGCTGACAAAAACAACGGCATGAGACCTAAGTGGGAAGTATGGTGAAGTTTGGTAAATGATTTATCCAAATATTTATCTACCTGCAACATTTTTTATTTGTTAGGTAATTGTAATTTTTTAATCCTATTTTCCTTGAGCGATTACTCTTTAAAAGAAATCTGTCACCAGCGACCTCCCCATTTAAAAGCTTGAATAGACACCTAGCTGGGGTTCACCTGATTAAAACGCTGGTTTTCTTTTGTTGATCTAAGGCTCTGTTCACAAGTTATGATACTTCTTCTTAATATAAAAATTAGGCCTTTGGTGCAATGAGGGCGTCACCATTGCCCTTTTTGCACCCAAGCTCGGCTCCTTTCTGTGACCAGCCCCTTCCATCTCTGCTTTGCCACTGCCTGGCCTTGTCAATCAAAGCAGCCAAGGAGAATTCTGGGAGTTGTAGTTTCAGAACAGGTGGAGTGCTGGAGGTTTCTTATCCTGCATACAGTTTTGGAAGCCAAGATCAGGAGTGGATTATAAAAAGAGGATAATTATAAAGTAAAGATACAACTTCTTCTCTTTTTGAAATCACTCCTGGTTTTGGCTTTCAAAACTGCATGCAGAAACCTAATCATGTGGCGGTGCCATTAGCATTTTTCTTTGCCCTTGCTTTTCCATTACTTTGGAGATGTACACAAACAGTAAACATGTCATCTTATTAACACTTTCTAAGGATTTGTAAAGATTTATTATTTTTATTTGTATGTGGTAAAATCAGAGCAGAACCCTAAAATAATTCAGACCCCAAACCAGATCTCTAAAATTAATCAGACCCCAGACTAGACCCAGTAAAATAAATTCAGACCCCAAAATAGACCCCATAAATGAATCAAACTCCAGACCAGACAAAGAAGAAAATATAAAGGGTTTGTCCAGCAAGAAAAAAATAGTAATAAAAATATTTTAGAAGTATAAAAAAAGTTATACTTACCCCAACAACTTAGTCAATAACTGAGGCAGATCACTGCTGTATCTAGTAACTGACTGTGGGGTGTTTCCTGTGGGTTGAGACGAGGGATCAGTAAATAAAAAGCAGCGGGGGACCCAGTCAGCATCGGAATGGGATTGCAGGCACCTCTATAGTTGGGCCCATCCTGTAGCATACTCCTTTATGTACTGTATTATGGGATTATTCTACCCTTGAACCATTGCTTCTAGAATACAGTGCTTTATAGAGCCATGTAGCGCTCTGGAGAAAGGGTACTGTCTTATTGCTGCTATGCAAAGCCACAACTCCCTACTTTATTGCACTTTGAAGGGTTAACTTACACTATGATTTATGCAGTTTATAATTATATTGTTTTATATTGTTGAACTGCATTTTATATGTTTATTGTAATATATACTGTTCATATGCAGCGTCAGTACTCTGTATTGACATTGCACTATGGAGACAGCCAGCTAATACGGAGAGACTTTGGGACTTTCCAGCCTGTGCACTGAGAAGCTGGTAATTTTCCATAGTTATTATAAGGGACTATGCAGAGCTAAGTTTTGGAGGGGCAAAACAAGTTAACTTTTGACCATCAGGCTTAGCTCTGTCAGGTGTCTGGTTTAGCTCTGTCAGATGGCTGTTTACATCTGGAAACGGCATAGTCATACCCATTGACTTGTATTGAGGTTCAGTACAAGTCTATGGCCATGAACTGCAATATTGTTGCTGTTAAGCTGTGCTTCTCTATTTTCACCTCTCCCACTAGAAGGTTCTAGATATGTTAGAAGCTGCATAAAAGTCAGAGCCCCTATAGGTCTGCAGATAGGGACCAGTGTTTATTAGGAGAGACTATGTCAGACTGCATGAGTCACCAGAAGAAGACACTGAGATAAGGATACCCTGCCTGATGAATTAGCCACATATCCTGGGCCACTAGCTCTTTGGCCAGAGTATCAAACTTCTAAGAGAGAGGGGGGATCACTAGCTCAGGCCTTTCCTCAGCATGGAACTTTCTTCTGCCAGGGAGGAGACTGGAGAAGCCAGCTCAGTGCACTGACTGTATTATTTTGCACTTAAGTTCCTCCAGTAAAGAAGAACACTGTTTTACTGCAAACTCTGACTCTCTGGACTTTTGGGATGCACATACCTTACCATCTCTTGCAGACAGCAGCAATATGTGGTGATACCTCGAAGGTGTCCAGACGACCCAGTGTAGTATTGGTGGCCACCTCCAACCTGGCCACTGCAGCCACCCTACGGCAGCCCATAGAGTGCCTATAGGTCTGTAATAAAGAACCATAAAGGTCTGTGCCAAGTCTATGGGTTTGAGAGGGATCATGTCTTTTTTACGATGTGTCCTTATGAGACTGTTCTCCAGTGGTACCATAAGCGCCCATTTATCAGGAAAAGATGCCAACAGCTGCATCTCTGCAATCTGTCTCAATGCTGATGGCGTTGCTTTTTTTTTTCTCAACGCTAATGAATTTTTCTTCTTTCCCCGACATATTTGGAAGTGCACTCTGCTACACTACACATTAAACTCCTCTCTGCTCCCCCTCCCCCCCTCCTGTCATTTTAAGTATGATGCACAATGTGTGAATATCACCCACTGCAGAAGCTATATTATGTTCCTCTGGTGAGCATGGTGCATTTCTGGAGGAAGTCTTAATCGAGCACTTAAGCTGTAATACTCTGGAGGAATGCCCTGCGGAGAGCTCAGTATCCTGAGCACTGCTGAGCTGGTTTCACCACTTTCCCCTAAGCACTTTTACTGCAAGCTGATTAGACCATTAGGGTTTACGAACGTCTTTTACTTCCTTACATGCCTTTTGTTTTCAAGCTTAGGAGAAAGTGTTATGTAATTCGATCAGTTTAGATGCTCTTGTTTGTTTCAATCTACTGTATTAATTTATATCGCTCTTATTATCGCTTTACCAAGAGTATATAATTGGGACACTTTACATAAAGCCTTACTCAGGCTGATCAATAGGTTACAGTTTGGTTCCATACAGCGAGAAGCAAGCCGTTATAACTTTCCTTCTATCGATAAAGGACACTGCAAAAGTATTCAAACCCCTAACAAACTCAATAAAGTTGTCTAGACCCCTCATGACAAAGCGATTTTCCATTTTTTCATTTTCGTTTTTTTCCTTCCTGGAGCCATAACTTTTTAATTTTTCCGTTCACATAGCCGTATGAGGGCTTTTTTTTT
This sequence comes from Rhinella marina, assembly GCA_900303285.1. Classification (NCBI taxonomy): domain Eukaryota; kingdom Metazoa; phylum Chordata; class Amphibia; order Anura; family Bufonidae; genus Rhinella; species Rhinella marina. The sequence goes on along the minus strand of ONZH01006430.1, from coordinate 80,378 downwards.
TTTTCCTATTTGCAGTATAAGTTGTACTTTCTAATGTCCCTATTTAATATGGCATACGATGTAGTGAGAAGCTGGAAAAAAAATCCACATGAGATAGAATTGGAAAAAAAAAATGCAATGCGGCCAAATTTTTATGGATTTCATTTTTGCAATGTTTCCTAAGGGGTAAAACATTCGCCAGGTCAGTATGATCACAGCGGCACCACATTTATATAGTTTTTCTTAATACTTTAAAAAAAAATTGCATTGCCATATTCTGACCCTGTAACTTTTTTATATTTACGTCTACAGAGCTGTGCGAGGGCTAATTTTCTGCAAGGCGATCTGTAGTTTTCATTGATCCCATTTTGTGTTGAGTATAACTTTTTGATAATTTTTTATTCAAATTTTTTAGAAAGTAAAGTGCCCAAAAACAGCTTATCAGCCATTTTGATTTTTTTTCCCCATTATACCGTTCACTATACGGGATAAATGCATTTATTTATTTTAATACTTTTGTGTATTTTATTTTTTTATTATTTATCTTTATTATTATTTATAATAATAAAATAATAATAATATAATTTATTTTTTTATTATATTATTTATTTCTAAAATAGGCAAAGGGGTGATTTGAATTCTTATAACTTTTTTTTTTAATTTAAAAACTTTTTAAATTTACATTACTATATATATTTATAGTTAGTCCCTCTAGGGGACCTTACCATGCACACATCTGATGGCTTATACCATAGACTACAATAGTTTATCATTGCAGTTTATGGAAGAATGAGACAGGGCTTGATAGAAAACTTTTCTATGGCAGAATTTGGAGCCTTCAGAAAGCCACAGGCTGCCATAGCAACTAAACAGTTCCCCCAGTATTTAACCACTCAGATGCCTTGGTCACAATTGACCATGGCATCTGAGGGAGTTAAAAGTCCATGATCAGAGTTGTCTCTGATCATGGACTCTTCCAGGCAGATTTGATTCAGGTTGTTCAGGTTTTTTTTTAATTAATAAAAACTTGTGTACCGTCCCATACATAGTATACTATTGTTTATTTTTTTGCGAGACTTGCCATCTAACCAATATCTATACTGAGCTCCCAGCTCTCCCTGGCAGATGAAGTTGGGGGAAAAAAGGATCAGGGGACTTGAATTTTAAGTCAGTGCCAGAGGTAATGGACAGAAGCTTTCTCCTCTCTCCATATTGAAAACACATATACACTCAGCCAACAGCTATTAGGGCTCAGTTCACACTATGTTTTTCATACAGATAGCAGTATATGTCTGAAAACGCTAAATGAGTCTATAGTGTACAATATGCACAGAGTTCTATGGGGCAGATATACAGTATGCTATAGGTGTGTCATTTTGGCGTACGTCTGGTTGATGTCTGGATATAACTAGACTTTCCAGTTCAGTTGAAATTCTGAACAAGTGTATGCCAAGTGTATGCACGATTTTGGTATGCATTTGTCCATTCATGATGAGGGAGACAGCAGAGCTGCACTCACTATTCTGCTGGTGCAGTCACTGTGTACATACATTACTTATCCTGTACTGCTCCTGAGTTACATCCTGTATTATACTCCAGAGCTGCACTCACTATTCTTCTGGTGCAGTAACTGTGTACATACATTACATTACTTATCCTGTACTGATCCTGAGTTACATCCTGTATTATACTCCAGAGCTGCACTCACTATTCTGCTGGTGGAGTCACTGTGTACATACATTACTTATCCTGTACTGATCCTGAGTTACATCCTGTATTATACTACAGAGCTACACTCACTATTCTGCTGGTGCAGTAACTGTGTACATACATTACATTACTTATCCTGTTCTGATCCTGAGTTACATCCTGTATTATACTCCAGAGCTGCACTCACTATTCTGCTGGTGCAGTCACTGTGTACATACATTACTTATCCTGTACTGACCCTAAGTTACATCCTGTATTATACTCCAGAGCTGCACTCACTATTCTGCTGGTGCAGTAACTGTGTACATACATTACATTACTTATCCTGTTCTGATCCTGAGTTACATCCTGTATTATACTCCAGAGCTGCACTCACTATTCTGCTGGTGCAGTCACTGTGTACATACATTACTTATCCTGTACTGACCCTAAGTTACATCCTGTATTATACTCCAGAGCTGCACTCACTATTCTGCTGGTGCAGTCACTGTGTACATACATTACTTATCCTATACTGATCCTGAGTTACATCCTGTATTATACTCCAGAGCTGCACTCACTATTCTGTTGGTGCAGTCACTGTGTACATACATTACTTATCCTGTTCTGATCCTGAGTTACATCCTGTATTATACTCCAGAGCTGCACTCACTATTCTGCTGGTGCAGTCACTGTGTACATACATTACTTATCCTGTACTGATCCTGAGTTACATCCTGTATTATACTCCAGAGCTGCACTCACTATTCTGCTGGTGCAGTCTCTGTGTACATACATTACATTACTTATCCTGTACTGACCCTAAGTTACATCCTGTATTATACTCCAGAGCTGCACTTACTATTCTGCTGGTGCAGTCACTGTGTACATACATTACATTACTTATCCTATACTGAACCTGAGTTACATCCTGTATTATACTCCAGAGCTGCGCTCAAAATTCTTCTGATTATTGAACACTCCTCCGACAGTTTATTTGAGATGCTATAAGGCAGGGGGGAAGTTCGTTTTTCTACAGCAGATACAGTGCCTGATTTAAAGCTGACACTGCGCAGACTACCACCAAACCTCAGTACAAACAATTTATGGTTATGTGGAGTTAGGACTGCTACTTCGTATTGATGAATTAAAGGGGCTGTACCATCAGGAGAAACCCAGTCCAGTTTTCTTATTCAGCCTTTTGGACATCATAAAGTGAGGACCCTGCTTGAGCCCAAGCAGAGAGCTGATCAGGTCCAGCATGACTATAGATGGAGAATCAAGAGGAACAAATAAGTGTTCAGTAGACCTTCATTGTGCTTGCACATAATAAATGAAGAAACATATTTTTTCCAAGGCTAAGGCTCTGTTCATATCACGGCAGAGCTCTATATTTGCCATATACACGGAGAAAAGCTCTAATATATAAGCCAGACGTATCCACAGAGCTTCATTCACCTGGTGGATTGCAAAAGTGTGTCCTTGTAACCGCCCTTGGACTGGAATACATTGGTATAGATTGTTTAACATGAGATGCTGTGGGCAATGTATGAATACTCAATGCTCTCTGTTGGCGGTACAGTCCTGTGCAAAAGTTTTAGGTAGGTGTAAAAAAATTATGCACAGTAAGAAAGCTTTAAAAAATAAAAGTGTTAATAGTTTATTTTCATCAATTAACAAAATGCAAAGTGAATGAACCAAAAAATCTAAATCTAGTCAATATTTGGTGAGACCACCCTTTGCATTAAAAACATCTTCACTTCTTCTAGGTACACTTGACAATAAATTCTGAAGGGATTCGGCGGGGAGGCTGTTCCAAACATCTTGGAGAATTAAATACAGATCTTCTGTGGAGGTAGGCTTGATCAAATCCTTCTGTCTCTTCATGTAATCCCAGGCAGACTGGATGATGTTGAGATCAGGGCTCTGTGATGTAGGCTTGTGCATATCCTTCTGTCTCTTCATGTAATCCCAGGCAGACTGGATGATGTTGAGATCAGGGCTCTGTGGGGGCCATATCATCACTTCCAGGCAGGGGCATTGCTAGGGTAGCAAAAGATCCGGGGCCCAAGCCCCAATGCATATGACCCAATTCTCTAAGTCGACCAACCACCCCCCACGCCCCCTGCAAACACTAGCACTGAAGACATTTTGCTGTATTTGCTATACAGCAGCACATCCATCTGTCACATCCAGTGTCTCCCAGGTGACATGGTATAGATCTTCTCTGTCGTCATCTTCTCCATTTGGTCTGGACAACTTCTCTCAACCGCCTCGTCTCTGCAGAGTGTGACACACAGACATCTTAGCTTCCTCAATTTTCTGTACCCCCAAATACTATCCTGAAGAAATATCAATGCCCCCATAGTAATAGTGCTCCTCAAAGTCCCACCAATAGTAATTCCCTTCTAGAATGCCCTCATTAGTAATACTGCGCCCAACAGTGATAATGCTCCCCTAGAGTGCCCCCATTAGAAGAGCCCTCCAGTATTAATAATGCCCTTACAGAGCCCCCAGCAGAAATAAGCCCCCCATTGTTCCCCCAGTGTTAATAAAGCTTCCTACAGACCCCTCAGTAGTAATAAGACCCCCCATAATGCTCTTAGTAGAAATAAGGCAGATCTATAAGTCCCTCCTCTATAGCCCCCAGTAGTACTAAGAACGCCTAATGTCCCCTGGACTTAAAATGCCCCCACAGTACCCCCAGTATTTATAATGCCCTCTAATGTTATAATGCTCACCCTCAAGTGTCCCAGTATTTATATCACCCCTACTGTTATAATGCTCTCCCTGAAGTGCCCCCAGTAGTAATAAGAACGCCTAATGTCATCTGGATTTAAAATGCCACCACAGTGCCCCCAGTATTTATATCGCCCCCTACTGTTATAATGCTAGCCCTGAAGTGCCCCCAGTATTTATATTGCCCCCTACTGTTATAATTCTCATCCTGAAGCGCCCCCAGTATTTATGATGCTCACCCTGAAGTGCCCCCTGTAGTTATATTCCTCCGTTTACTGTCCTCAGAAATTAAAATTCCTCAGCCCCTCCACCATACAGTACCATGTAAATAACATTATTTCCCTCCCTCCGCCATAGAGTCCCATGTAAATACCATCACATTATCTCTCCTGCCCCCTCCAACATACAGTCCCATGTAAATAACATCACTCCATACCACTATCCCATGTAAATAACTTCCCTCCCTTCATCCCTAATATACAGTCCCAGTTAAATAACTACAACCCCCAGCATTGCTCTGCCTCTCCTTCACTTACCTCTCCTCATGTAGCCGACCTCACCACAGCTTCTTCCCAGAACTTCTCTTCACTGCTGAGCCGTCCTCTCCTGCACTGGTGACATGATGGTTACATCATCAAAGGTCCTTTTCAGCTACTGTATTTAGAACTGATCACATGGACTGTGATGTCATCACAGGTCCTTCAGATCTTGCAGTGCATTAGATTCAATTGTATTGCCGTCCTGAGGATAGCAATACAGTTGTATCTATCTGACAGGCAGGACATTCGGGGCCTGGGAGAAAACATCAGTGGCCCGGGCCCCGAATGCTTTAGCCTAGAATCGCCCCTGCTTCCAGGAGTCCTTTTGCTTCTTTACCCTGCAGATAGTTCATAATGACATTGGTTGTACGTTTGGGGTCTTTGTTCTGTTGCGGAATAAATTTGGAGCCAATGGCATTAAGAACTATCTTCAGTGTAAAGAAGAACAAGGAATCCTAGAATTGAAGATATGGCCTTCATAGAGCCCTGATCTCAGAATTGAGTCTGTCTGGGATTACATGAAGAGACAGAAGGATTTCAGCAAGCCTACATCCACAGAAGATCTGTGGTTAATTTTCCAAGATGTTTGGAACAACCTCCCTGCTGAGTTCCTTCAAAAACCACGTGCAAGTGTACCTAGAGGAACTGATGATGTTTTGAAGACAGATGGCGGTCATACCAAATTGTGATTGGATTTAGATTTACAGTATCTTTTCTTCATTCACTTTGCATTTTGTTAATTGATAAAAATAAACTATTAACACTTCTATTTTTGAAAAAAATTCTTATTTTGCTGCACTTTTTCCACATCTGCCAAAAACATTTGCATTGTACTGTATATGTCAGAAAATTCTCCAAATGCATACATCAAACTGAAGGCCTAACCATGATCTAAACAGCCATAAAGAAAGTTCCCTCACTTTTAGATATACAGAGACATGCAGATTCTTTATGTAGTTCAGATGTTGACCAGCATTTGGCCATGCTAGGACTTCCCGTTAGGGAGGAGAGAAAAAGAGATGCTTTCTAAATATCTGTTACCAAGATGTTAGATTTTAGAGTTCTCAATGAAAGGTGAACATTCTCTTTAAAGAGTTGTCCAGAATCCTTTAGGTTTTGAGTTAATACCACTAGTGTGGTTGACCTAATACAAGAAGTGAGGCCAGTCATTGGCTGCAGCAGCACATGTGACCTATCCACAGCCCAGACAGAATTCAACAAGCCTAGGATCCGGAGATTAGAAAACAGCGCCAGGGCACAGGACTGGAGAGGAGGGGATCGGATGAGTAAGCTGTTCTATAAGGTCAACCACACTAAGGGGGCTAACTCAAAACTGAGGAGATCCCGGACAACCCCTTTAGGTCTCAAATTTTGTGCACAATTCTTGCTCCTTGCAATAGTATGAAAATCTGAATGACTGATATACAGAATTGCTTCAGAAACTGCCTCTGTCAAATACGTAACCCAAGATGTAAGCTTTGAAGTATGAATCAAAAAGATATTGATGTTTTTGTAACATTAATATTTAATTGCAGGTTCATTTAATGAGTACAAGTGTTTGCATAGTGTTCACCAGAGCAGCCACGACACCAGACACACGCTCCACCATCCTAAGACTTGATTGATTTTATTCTGGAGTTTCATTACAGTTTAATGTTATCGTATAGAATAAAATTTTCTATTAAAGGGGTTCTCTCATCAAAGACTACCCTTTCAATCTGAGAGCCAAGGCCACTTGCCCACGGATGATAAGGCCAGGTGCTCATTACCCCGGCACATTGTAAATGACTGTTGTCACTGATATGAGGTAATTGGTGGCTACTTCATGAGGGTCTTGCTCTAGATCAGGGGTGCACAACGATTTCTGGTTGGGGGCCACATAGCCAGACTAAACCGATGACGAGGGCCAAAAATAAAATTTAAAGGGGTATTAACAACTGAAGTACTGCATTTATGGCATATTGAACACACAGTATATACTATTAATGTCTAGTTACAGTGCCAGGGCTCCCATCTAATGGGTGAAATAAATGAAAAATACATTAAGCAGCCTCAAGACATAGACATACATGTCTGTTACCAGATGGTTGGGGGCTGCACAGAATGGTATCAAGGGCCGCATGTGGCCCCCGGGCCGCAGGTTGTGCACCCCTGCTCTAGATCAACACTTCAGGATAACAGGCTTAATCTGATGATTGTCAATCTTATTCCGATCTTGTTACCTATGTAACTGGGTAAAATAATCCTATTCACTTATGAAAAATGTTTCTCAGTTTATATTTTACCTGTCTCTAATACAGGGGTGGCCAACCTTACAGACACAAAGAGCCAGAAAAAAAGGTATGACTACCAGAAGCCACAAGCTATAAATTTACACGTCACCGTATTTTTCATCGTTTCAGATGGACCTACATAGAAAAATAAGAAACAAATATTTTTCATCTGATCTGTGGTCTGATGAAAAATATTTTTTCTTATTTTTCATTAGCAAACAATAAAAGAAAAAAAATTTTTTTCATCAGACCCCCTATCCTCATTTGACCTAAAATAGGATCCCCAATCCTCACGAGACCTCCATATCAGACCCCCAATGCTCAGATCAGACAACACAAATCAGATTCCCAGTGTCAGACCCTCAGTGCTCAGATCTCCCCCTCCAATACTTAGATCTGATCCCCCGTGCTCAGATCTGACCCCCTCCCCCATGCTCAGATCTGCCCCCTTCCCCCATGCTCAGATCTGACCCCCCATGTTCATATCAGAACCTCCCATACTTAGTTCTATAAATAAAATAAAAAAATCTCCTCCCTCTCCTGATGGGGCACCGCGCTCCTGATTGGGCACCAGGTCTGACACCCACTGTGACCTGATCCGCACAACGTCAGGTCATAGTGCACGTCTCCATTTACTACGTTCTGACACTGTGTGCATCAGGACGTAGTGGAGAGTAAACTGGAGCTGCAGAGTAGCAACAGTGCCGGATCAGGAAAGGAGATCTGAGCATGGGGTGGAGAGTGATCCGGCCTGACTGCTTCCCGGCTAAACAGCTAGAGCCTCACTCGAGGAGGCAAAGAGCCGCATGCGGCTCAAGAGCCACAGGTTGGCCACCCCTGCTCTAATAGAACATTAAAGTAAGCACAAAATGAGTCAATTATGATGTCAAATCAGAGATTGCATCGGCCAGAAAATGATCTGTACAGCATATCGGCACCTTGGTCAAAATTGCCACCCCAGCCATATACATAAAGTGTTGAGGGACAAAAAACCTGAAACACCTGCCTTCAGACGGGTCGCTTCCTTTTGGGGAGACTCTGCTTTGGCTTAAATCCATAGTCATTTTTCAAGGCTCTTCATTTGTCCAGGCGTTGATCTACAGGGTCGCAAACTATAGGTGACTCTTCTTCTGGTGGAAAGCTAATTTGCATATCTTTTTCCCAGCTGGCAGTCTCTATCAGGCGAGACAGTACCCCACATACATAAAAAATATATGAGAATACAAAATACAGTCTTAGGGTTATTTTGAGTGTTCTTCTTTAAGGTTCTTTACTAGTAAATATGCATTTGTCCAAGTACAAGTAAACATTAGTGCCCTTATGTATTACATTGGAGCACACAAATCTTTGAGGAAACGTATCACAGTTTCACTTATAGTGATACCAGATAGTGACACATATTCATTGAGTTTTCTAATCTGTTGTTATTTTCTCTTTTGTTTTTTTTTATTCTATTTTCTGCCTGAGCTAACAAAATGTATGCTCTGCAACAGCCACATTGACACAACGGAGAGATATTCATTAAGTTTTCTAGACATTTTCTGTGACCTGTGCAGAGAGGGGGAGGACTTGAGCTGTGAGCATCATCTATTCTCAATGGTGGATCCTGTTTTATTTATACCAAAGTATTACCTGTCATTGTAATCCTGTCTTTGATGATAAGATGAATACTGAAGAGTGATCTCCACAGAACAGGAGGTTTTTAGTATTATTTTTTTTAAATACAGAGAGTGCCGTGGAAAATTTATAAAATAATAACAGCATAAATTCTGGCAAATATATGTTTAACATAAAAATCTGATTTAAATAATAAGTATGTTTCTGATTATATACTCCCTTTAATTTCTTTGGAGTGTCTTGACTTTCTTAAAGGGGTATTTCAGTTTCGTGATAACTGAAATGCCCACTTGAATGGGACCTTTCAGTACACTGTAAGTACACTGCAGCACTGCAACAATGTTGAGGTGTGCAGGTAAACATTGAGCACTGCAGTCTCTCAAAAACAGCTGACTGGCAGGGGTGCCAAGATCTGCAACCCCCACTGATCTGATGACCTGTTCTGCAGATAAGTCATTAATTTAATTAAGCCGGATACCCCTTTAAGATAAATTTCAAGGATAACAAATTCACACACTTGCACTTTTGATGGAGGTGTCTTTTAATATTGATATAAATGTATGTAATCAAAGCATTCTGAAACATATCTAGAGAAAAGAAATCATTCGATACAAGTGAATTAAAGCTGTTTATTTGACATTAATTGCGGAATTTACAGCACTACCATTTAATGATAGGAATTAAATAATTAAAGAAACCAATTGAAGCAACACAGCAGACAAAACATTCATGTGTAACAATGATGGCATCATACAATAAAATAAATAAAAAATAGCAAAATACAAAATCTTTTTTCCAACACTCTGAATTGCTAGAAGTATCCTGGGGTTTATCTAAGGATTTAAAGTGCCCCAATGTACCGTTGGCTACCCAAATATCCGTCTTCAATCAGTGCAGTAGCAGAAAAAAGGAGAGTTGTAATAGGCCCATTTACAATTCTTCAAAATAGAACAAAAATGTACAAACAGAAGAAAACTATATTAAATGTCTCAGAGAAAAAAAACAAAAATGACACATGACGTAACCTGTAAAGATGATTCTATACATATAAACATCAATGCCCTACTACAAACCATAAAAATGTGACACCCTTTGGCAAATCAAAGTAAACAACTAAAACAGTTTAGTTAATGTACTATTAGTTGTCACATAATACCAGGTAAATTGCAGATTTGTTCCATATAAGAGAGAGCTTTTTTTTTATAATTCGCTGTATATATAACTAGAGGTCCATCCCGGACGAGCCCCCATGTGCTCTGTCTTCACTTTTCTTATGAGTTTATTTTTTTACTTTTACTTTTTTTGCTGTAGTGACTAAAAAAAATATTAAGAATGTCTGGCTTTTCAACTATACCACAAGCTTTAAATATGTAGCACCAAGCCCTGAAGCTTTTCAGAAAGCCACCAAATTGGAAGAACCAGAATAGAGATAAATTCAAGACTCTCCCCACAACTATTCGTTATTGCTCTGAAATGTCTTTGTTTCAATATACAGAAATTCATTTCTTAATATTTTTATGTTTATTTTTGCTTTCTGTTGTGTCTTTTTTGGAAGACTAGGGGAAAACATATAAAAACAGCAGTTAAAACTCTCTAATTTGATAACAACTTCTTATGCCTAAGCGAAAGGACAGAAATCACCATGCAGGTGTAGATATACTTAGTACTGGGTAATACTGGGTATTAAGCCAGAAAACACCAGTGGCTGCCACAATAAAGTTTACGATTACTGGTTTTATGTAGCTATCGACACATTTAGATCAATTCTTATTATTGCTTTGTGTGTATGTTGAGCTAAAAATAATTTATGTAATACATGTTTATTTAAATTTTTGGACACTTTGGCTTCTGCAGTTGGCAAGTATTCTGATAACTAACAGGCTGCAAAATAACATTATCTAGCCCCTCTCTCTATTCTCCTGAAAAAATATTCTAAGCTAAATTTATGACTAAATCAAACTTTGTAGAACAGTTTAGAAAATTGTTCACAAGAACTCTTGACTGGAGCCATCAAATTCAACAGATTTTCTAGTGAACAGCATTCTTCTGCAGACTGTAATATGTTTTAATACATGCAGGCTGCAGAAGCCAAATGGTTCTCTTTTTTGCCATAAAAAACTGCAAAAATGATTTTAGCCCAAAATACATGCTGATTTTACTCAGATGATGCTCTATTCACACTCAAGGCTAAATTCATAATTCTGCTGATCTCATCTAACCATACTACTTTGCTGGAGCTCAAATATATGTTAGAATGAAGTCTCCATCACACATAATGCCGATTGGTTAGAAAGGCACCTCTGAAGAGATCTTGATGCAAATGGAGAAGTGATATAGGTCAATATTGTACTTAATAAATTACAAAGCTCAATTTAGGTTTAAAGGGTTTCCAATTGTATCAATAATCATATTTTGTTTTGTATCTGCTAGATACACCATAAAATGTTGGTCTGACTAAGACCACAATTAATGCTAAGAACAGGGACTACATTCCAGGGGAAAAATAGCCATTGTTTTCCATTAAAGGATATTCTCATCTCATAATGTCAATGCAAATGGCTATGATATGGCATCACTTTAAGATCGGCGGTGGTCTGACCTCTGGGACCTCTACCACTCCTGAGAATGAAGGTGCCACAGCAATGGTGTCTCGCTGTGCCCCCTTCAAGTTTTCCCTTGACAATAGAGCTCCTGGTCAACCGGCTGTACAGGCAACAGTGGCCAACCCAATTCACTTGAATGGAGTCGTGCTTCAGTAACTTACACAGAGGGTGGGTGGCTGCTTTACAGGGAAAAACAGTAAAGGGTCCCTTCATTCTCAGAATTGGTGGGAGTCCCAGAGGTCCAAAGTGATGTTGTATTCTAGTAAAACCAGTGGGTGCATTTATCTAAATTTTTTTGAATTTGCGGCTACCGAACAGTGGACAAGGGGATCCTCATTATTATTGAAAGTCCTTAGTAATCTGAAATCTTATATGGCATAGACGGTTAATATACCATATAGCTATACAGTGGAAGTACCCCTTTAAAATGTTAATGGTGCAGACACTATGATATATATCCCGGTAGTCAGAATAATAAAACTAAATCAAAAATTAATTGTAACCACTTAATTTAAGTATTATAGAAAATGATGGAGCTATGTGTGATTACCAAAAAAGTTCTCTCTTACACAGAACAAACTTAGCAAATGTGTACCGTAACAGGAGTGATTCCCACCACAATTTCTGACTGACCATTGTTACAATATCAGTTGTTAAATTGCCCATTACTGTAGGTCATATGGCTGCTACAACAATATATCATGGTTGACAAACTAACCTTAGATTGTAGTGATATTTTTCATTAGGGTTCCATGATTGTTTATGGAATACCTATCCTTATAATAGGCCATCAACATCAGATCAGTGGGGGTCTGACTCCTGGCACCTACATCAACTGTTTTCATAAGCACTTGAGCCAAAAGCAGACACCAGAACTACACATCTCCATTCAAGTGAATGGAAGGAGTGATACAGTAGCCGGACACGACCACTACCCAGTGAATGGGAATGTGTAGTTGCAGTGACTGGTTCCAGCTGATTGGCGAGGGGTGTCGAGAGTCAAACCTCTGTCAATCTGATATTGCTGACTTATCAGGAGGATAGATCACCAGTAAGTAAATCCTGGAAAATCCAACTACTAAGATGAGCACCTAAACTGCATAAACTCTGTAATGCAGTCAAAATTTGGTCTGAGGCAGGGACGCTAGTAGACCATTCCCAAGGACCAAAACTTGCCAGTGGTATTGAAATGACCCCAAGTATGGACATAGCTATGTAACAGATCCCCTCTTTCCCCAACTGTGGACCTCTGCGGATCAAATTTTGTGCTCATATTATAAGGTTTAACAACTTCTCAGATATATAGGAATATTTAAAAGTAGAACATTTAGACAACATTTCATGAAAAGGCTAATTTCACACTAGCGTTTAGAGATCCCTAGCTTTCTGGATTTGGCATTGCTGGATGCTGCCTGAATTCCTGCCAGCCCCATTAACTATAATGAGGACCGATGGAGGTCTGGACTCAACCTGGCAAGTATGCAGAGAATCAGAAGGACTAAAATTTCTGTGCGCGTTAATGGGGCCAATGGGTATTCAGGCAGCATTTGGCAATGCCGGATCCAGAGAGCTGCTGGAAGAACCTACCGGGTCTCTGAAGGCTAGTGTGAAACTAGCTTTATATGATTACATTCCATAGACCTCCCTTTGCTGCAACTGAAGCCTGGGTTGGCCATGGCAACATGATACATGGGCAGAGTTGGTATGAGGCACCCAGTAGAGGAGTGCCCATTGCCCCATGGCACCGCTGCTTAATTGTCATGCTGCCATGACCATCACAGACTTCAGCTATAATTCTAAGTTTCAGGAGATGTAAAGTCCAATTAGACTGGCCAAAAGATGTTTTTTTTTGTTTTTTTTTCTCATGTAAAGTGGATAAGTACTGTTACCTTCTAACAATTTATAACAGGGATTCTTTAACAGAATTATTTTTTTAAATAAATAAAAACATTAAAATGACATGCAAATTACACCCCAGATTTGGCAAATAAAAAAAGAAACTTAGATTTGACACATAGAAATGTATATATTCACGTAAACAATTCAATTTCACATTTTGGTACAAGTCTTAAAAATCAGATCACGGAAAGAAAACTGACAAAGGTTGCATTAACCGAAAAAGAAGAACATGTTAGGTAAAGCTTTGCGATTATAAAATAAAAAAGAAAAGAAACTAAGGAAGAATCTGATTTGTACATTTTATACACTTTGCCAAGTTTTTATTGGTCAAGCTCAATTTGTGGCAAAAAAAAGATCGATAAATGGTTTTCTTTGGCAAAACAGTAAAGAAAATGTTTGTGAAACATCCATTTTGCATTAAGGTTAATCCGGAATACTGAAGACAGTTGAAACAAACTGTATTACACAAAAATAAAGTAAAAATCCATACAGTTTTATTATTAACACTCACAAACATTAAATCAGGCGTCAAAAGTAACAATTTTTCTTTGGCAAAACATAGGTGTATGTTTCTGGACTGTATCGGTATACATTGTACCTTCATGTGGTTGGCTACAAGTCAACCAGTTGTAATGGAAGAATTTTTTTCAAAACACTGGAAATGTCAATGTATACATCCATGATTACGTCTTTGGCAAAAAGTGACATATATATTAAAGCACACATATACAAATATTAACATGACACTAAATAGGAACTTTCATCATCAGACAGAAAAGTACGTGAACCTTTGGTATTTTTAGCTGTTGATTTGACTGCCACAGTCATATTGAACAGTTAGTGATACAAAAAAAAAAATCTGTACAAAAATGAACTTTATTAGCAACAAAATGATGGAGTCGTCGTGAGGCGGGATGGTAAAGCCAATGCTGACATGCAAGATGTGGATCTAATCCATAGATATGCTAAGAAATTTGCTGAAAGCCTAGATTTCACCCTAACCAGTTCTTGCTATTAGGTTTAGTTCAGTAAAACCTCTTTGAGACCACTACCTAAAATTGCATGGGACATTGGTCTTCTATGGGGTGGTCCTCTCAAAGAAGATGGCCAGTATGCATAATATATGGTGGCACTTCTCGAAAGAAAAGGGAAGACTTGCACTCTCGCAAGGCCAATGGCACCTTGGTGTTGAAGAACATGAGGATGTCTCAACTTAGAGAAGTTCCACAACCATATCAATGGTACAAGGGAATAGATGGCTATGATTCCCATCATAATAAGGCTCTTACTGTATCATTAGACATTGTGAGGCCTTATGGCTACCTCTGACAAAACACTTATGATGGCATCAATTAACTTCGTGAACACGACTGAAAACAACAGTTGGCTCTTTCCTGTTAACTTATAAATGGCACAATGAAATAAATGAAGTCTTTGGTATTTATTGTCTTAATGATAAATGATGAGTTCCTAATGGGACTGAAACTGTAACAGAATGAAATTTGAAAACTCGTAAAATGTTGGTCAGTGCAAAAGAAATATGGAGTTACTGTAGCGACCATCAAAGGTTGGTAGACACTGATAGACACTGCTGCTTATCGTGGTCGTGTGACTTATGTACAGGTAAAACTGGGAACTGAAGATAAGGTGGACTCAGTACAATAAGTGGACATGATAAAATAGACTGTAGTATATGTCTTTTCATTTAAAGTGAATCTCTATCTCTTAATACCATTTCATTTTTAGTTCAAAATTCTGTACGGATTAATTTAAAATTTCTTTATAATGGTTGGCACTTTGTTTTTCTGATACACAGCCCTAAATCCCCTGCCTAGACATTAGGTCAAATGATAACATTCTAGTTGACTACATCCACCACTAGGGGGAGCTTAGGAACTTCTGCCTACAGGCTTATTGAGTGATGTATGCAGTTGTATGCGCCTAGGCTCCCCCTAGTGGTGGCTACGGGTAGTCAGAATTGTAATTAGAGAATTTGGACCCCTGTGTCAGGAAAATGGAGCTCCAACCCCCTTTAGGTCAACAAAGCCTATATGGTGATCACAGACAGACATTCACTATAATGAATATTGTAACAGTTTCAAGTGATATAATAAATTATTCTGCATTTGGGTTGCCTTAATGGACTGTAGTGGCCAGAGAGACTATAGGGTCTGAGATAAAGGGGAACGTTAACCTCATCTAATAAAAATTGACAATTTGTGGCCTAAAATTGACTGTCAATACAAAAATATGCAGAATGGGTATGGATATACAGATGTAGTAGAGGTAACACTCAAACATTTAACTCAAATTTCTTAACTCATCGTAACAAAAGCCATTAAGAAGCAATTGAAGGTGTCTGCTTAACACAACTAGTTTAGTTAACACATCTAGTTAAGCATGTCTGTTAACTCTACTACATCTGTGTGTAGGTATATATACTCCTACATAGACACTAGACCATGATAATTGACTTATGAGAATGATTTTGGGATCACAATAAAGTAAAAAAAAAAAAATTGTCCTGCAGATGACTTGTTAACTGCATTGTGATAAATACTGTCTTTGCCTAAAACAAAATGGCTACCTTTTAAAGAGACAAATCAATTTTAAATCAGTAACTTTTGGCTAGAAAATATTTTTACAACGCAGCAACACAGAATAAGCTGAAAGCAAAGTAGCACAAAATGTTGAAAATATCATTTGTATTCTTTAAAACAAAAAAAATTAACCCTTTGTAGGCCAGGACGTATTGCTCAGCAATACAAGCTCATATTACTGGCCGAGAAGGGGATTAATACAGATTGTTTCTTCAGCAAAAGACGAAAAACTGTAAACGCTTTGGGCTCTATTTCTGCAACTCTTCCCATTTTCGAATAAATAATTAAAATAAAAAAGAAAACAACATACATTGTTTCATTATTAAGCGCACCTTCTTGACTATTACAAAAGCACAACCTAGAACGTATAAAGCTTTTTTTTTTTTCTCGAAATCACATTTACTAAAAGAAACAGCGAACCATTTATTACATACGCTATAATAACATTACTCTAAACACTATTATCTATGAGGTATATCTGAGACAATTCGGTAAGGAAATTGTGCGGTCTAACTGCGTTACATCGCTGCCTATTTTCATTTTAAAGCTTTGAAACCGTAAAAATATCAAGTAAGACAATCTATACACAGTAGTAGACACTGACGAGTCTAGGGGATTATGGGGCTGGAGGAACTTTGGTTTTACATTTGTTTTTGGTTTGTTTTTGACATTTTTGTTATATTTTTGAGGGTTTTTTTAAGGTTTGCTCTGCAGAAACCAGATTTGCTTTCATGTAGAATATCCTGGCGAAGTATGTAAAATAGCAATTCAGGACTGAAGATGAAATCATCTATTTGGTTCAAGCAAGGCACTCATACCATAGTTATACTAAACTCTGTGTGTATATCTATATATTGCAAGTTATTTCTATTAATCTTGCAGGGAAAGTAAGAAAGAAAAAAATATATACCCTTGGCCCATGTCATCACCTTCAAAAAAGAATGTGAGGCTGCTATGGGCAATGACACTTTCATTTGCAAATTTATTTATACACCCGACCCTCTTAATTTGAGGGGTAGAATCAGTTTTGGGTTCATTGGGCAATAGATGAAACCAGCAGCCTCTAATACTTGAGTTTTTTAAATATTTATGCAGAACTATGCCCATTTTATCTTTTGGATTTTTAGTTTCTGTCAATTAGTCCATATGTTTTTTTAATATTTATTCTAAATATTTATGTTTTTTTAGTTGTATGAAATTTTATGCAATTAAAAAACAGTAGTAATTGTGCAGAAAGAAATAATAATAATTATTATTATTACTGTTATTATTACTATTATTGTTAATAATAATTGTAAAATAATATGAAATTAATTATTATTATTAGTATTATTATAACTATAATTTGGGTAATTTTATTTTTAGGAATTATAATGAACGTTTGTTGTTGTTATTATTATTATTATTATTAACAGAAGTTCATTACGATTACTAAAAAATAAAATTACACAAATTACAGTTACAATAATACTACTACTAATTATAATTTATTGAATATTATTTTATTATTATTATTATCATTCATAATAATAATTAGTATTAACATTATTGTTATTATGAATAATAATAATAATCATAATAGTAAAATAATATGAAATTAATTATTATTATTAGTCGCATTATTATAACTGTAATTTGTGTGATTTTATTTTTAGGAATCATAATAAACCTTTATTAATATTAGGAATAATAATTAAAATAATAATAATCATATATTAATCAACATTATCAACATAAAAAATTGAACTCTTGCCTTATGCGTGTACAACATTGCTTGATACAGAAAATATGAATCGATTAACTTATTTAATTATTCATGCTTTTTTTGGTTAATGTATTCATCCTGTCACACAGAATTTTCTTTGGGGTATCCAAGCTACAGCTGTATATATGTAAAAAAGTGGAGCTCATTTGGTGGAAGAATGGCCTAAAGATTCTGCCATGCCTTACAATCGTGTCTTACACCAAAGGAGACAGAAATATTGAAAACATAGCAGATGCTAGCAGTAGACCGCACAAGTGAAACAAATCTTTGGTATCTTTGGTATCATCAACACGATTTAAATTACAAAAGGAAAAAAGTCAGTGAGGTAGCCTATTTTTGGTTCTCACTAGGAATAGATTTTTTCTTCTTATAACACACATAGTTCATTCTCGGAAGCAGCTAGTTTTAAGGGTTCTCTCTCTTTTTTTTTGTTTGGAATGTTTTTTGTATTTTCTTTTTTTGTTGTTTCCCTAAAGCTTATAGAAGAAGCTGGAAAAATATAGTTTCTGGAACAGAAATTCTTTGGTAAAGAAAACGAGTTGTGTGGTTGTATTGTTTCCCAAAGGTACAACTTTCAAGCCATGATCCGTGCTTGTCAACGAACTTCAAGCTGTTGTTCTGGTCAAACAAAATAATTTAGTGCTTAAGTTGTTTTAAATAAAAAATATAAACTATACAAGCGCACCTTCTCCGAGGAAACGGAGTAATAAATTAAATAAATAAGTCTTCCTGTGACATACAAATGCAAAAAAAAATATTTTTCTCCCCATTTGCTAACAAAATAGTAAAATAACTTAAATAATTTAATTACAGATGATAAAAAAAGACATTGCAAAATTAAATACAATTTTTGGAAAAAAATGTTTGTTTCTTTTTGAAATCCGCATTGTCCCTGTAACAGAATTTGACTAATGTATGAAACGTTGTACAATAGGGCAGAACTTTTTGCAAAAATGCTGCATTTTTTAATGCATTTTTTAACCAAAGTCAGAAGCAAATCCAGCAGAAGATAGAAGGAAAGTACTTCCTTAACATTCCTCATTCTTTTTTCTAAATCACTCCTGGCTTTGGCTAAAAAAAAATGCAGTGGCATTTTTCCAAAATACATCGGCCCAGATTTACTAATGTGTCTGCACCTAGAATCTGTCTAAAAAGTGGCAAAATTTTGGAGTAATTTGGAGCAACTAGAGTTTGTACACTTTTTTTCAGACATATTCAACAAGGGGAGCCTTTCAAGAAAAGGGAGTGTGACCTAAGAGGCAACATTTTGTGCCATAATTGTGCAGTAAAAGTAAGCCAACCTTTAGTTGGTATACAGCTAGGCAAAGTGTCCACCCCTGCACCAGAGTTATCATCCAAATATGGTGCAGGTCTAGACAGCCTATCTAAGGTTCCACCATCTACAGCAAGGATTGCCAACCTGTGGCTCTCCAGTTGTTGTAAAACTACTACTGCCACCATGGCCAGCTGTAGGTTGATAGCTGCAGGCAGTCTGGACATGCTAGGAGTTGTAGTTTTGCAACAGTTGGACAGCCACAGGTTGGCCATCCCTAATCTACATGATTAGTAAATCTGGGCCTGTGTGTATGAAACCACCCTTTTCCTTACTTTAAGATAAAAATCAACTTAAATGATCAAAGGAAAAATCGCAATATATTACATCACATGAAAAAAATTATAATACAATAATTGTATTTTGGATTACGAGGAAAATGAGATTAAAAATACTGGGTAATTTCCGTTAAATTATAAATAATTAAATATTACATCAATTATAATAAATAAATACAAGCCAATGTAACCATTAAATTAGTTCCACAACCTAAATTTTTGTGACAAGCAATTTTTTTTAAATCTGACATAGGGTCTTTCCCAGGCCCAAATGCCTTGTCTGTAATGCAGAAAGGATTGTAGATAGCTATACGAGCGGGTTTTAATGTTTTTTTGGGTTTGTCTTTGGATTTAGCTTTTGTAAAAAATAAAAAAAAAGAGGTTTAAATAAAGCTATTCAACCATATGAAACAAACACATCTCTTTGTTCTTTCATGGATAATTGAACAATACTCAAGATTTCTTGAAAGTCGAACTCATCTTGGCTGTGCCCATGATATTAACTGCCAGGCTTTGCATAAGATGCTGGGATACTTGCATGTCTTGAGGATTCTCAGCTCAAGGTTAAAGGAATGTTCTAGGAAAAAACAAAAATACTCTAATGCAAGGCCTAAAGGGGTGGAGCATAGCTCTGTCTTTGGTGTTTTTTCATGGTCTGAGTAGTGCCCCGTCTCCTCCGGCCATGCACTAGGCATATCACAGCTTTTCCTGGAGTGTTCCTTAAAGCATTGGTAACTTAGCTGGTAACTATGCTATGTTTTGTGACACTGTGACATTTTGTTTTTTTTCTAGCTATCCAATATATGTATTTGGTGTTGGAAATAAACAAAAACAAATAAAATCAATTATATTAATATAGAATACGGAAGAAATTTCAACCAACAAAAATATTCCTCTGGCTAAAAAATATGACCTATTAGGTTAACTTTTGTAAATGATAACACATGTTGGATTAATAAGAACCCCTGCAAAATCATTTTGGAAGATAATTTTTGTAATTTTTTGAATTAAAAAGCCTATGTGGTAGATGTCATTTTCTGTGCTGATATCACAATATCAGGAATTGGTAAATCATGGGTCAGCCATTTTGTAGGCTAAACATTCCTCGGCCAATAAAATGGTCAGAAAGTGGTGACCAGGTGGGTTTAACCCCAAGGATTGGTTAACGCATCATCAGCCAAGTCACAAAATAGCTGCCATCATTGTGTTTATACAAGTTTTTTTGTTTTCCAAAATGCCCTAGTCTTAAACAATTATCCCAACATCTTAAGCCCCAAAATGTGTGGTCATGAGTTATTCCAAGTGGAAACATACAGTGTATAGTGAGGAACAAACCATTTTCATTTCTTTGTTCAAGAAGACAAAAGTACCACTAACAAAGCTTACTAGTGGCACCTGAAGCCGTTTAGCCATGCAAGAAGACAATTATGAACTGAAAACAAAAAGTTGTGAGAACTCATCTTTGGTATTGCAGCTGTTGAGGTTCATGTCGGTCAATTCCTTGTTCTTTGAGAAAACTGCATAGGCACAAAATAAAGACAATCTTCAACTTTAAGAGGACTAAGTTGTTAAATGAAGCAGCGAGCACATATTGTAGATTTTTTTTTTTCCGGTCGCATTTTTCCTTTCAACCCTTGTAAACCCTATTTCAAAGATCTGCTTCCTAAGGTGTGTAAGATGTCTATCCAAACACAGTGTGTTGATACTTTTCCTGACGTGCTTCCTTTCTTTTCGTTGGAACAGTTTTGTTTCAGAAGAATTAGGTGCAGAAAAAAAGTTTCTTTGGTTTCGATTAAGTAGTACATTAAAAAAAACAGTCTCAAGTGTCTTTAAAGGAATATTATAGCCTTTGGCTTTTGCTTTGGAACACAGACTCGAGTTTTCAAGGAGAGGGCCATCCACTGGTAAAACGTCAACACAAAACATTGACTTTGGATTTGGTTTTGAAGAACGTCTATCAAACAGGATGGGCTGCGTGTCCACAGAGACATTGTACATTTTTTGGTTTTCTGTAAACTTCCAAAAAGAAAAAAAAACTGACAAAAACATATACTGGAGGGTTGTAAGCTATCTGGTTTTCTGAAGTAATCACAGTAAGTTTAGGCTGTAAAACGTTTTGTTTTACTTTTTCTTTGGTTAGTCATGTTTTTGGTTCTTTGGTGTGTGCGGTATCTTCTTCTCCAGATAGGATAAAATTAAATAGATAAATGAAAGACGGCATTGGTGAACTGACAGAATGTAAGTATTAAAAAATAGATATTTTTGTCAAATATCTATCCCCATGAAATAGACATAAAAATAACTAAAATAAAATAAAAAAAATTGTGGAAAGTAAAACAAAATAAAAAGGATAATATTAATAATAATTGTAATATAAGTAATTGAAAAAATGTCTGGCAATCTGCTGTGCAGTTAATATGTCTCCTGAGTAACTATTGTATCCTAAAAAAAAATTCCATGAATCATGTAAAGGATTTTTAAGATTATGTAGTTAGGAAATTAAACTAGAGCTGGCTATTATTTCTTGGATCTCTATAAATGAATGTCCTTTTGTGCTTAACACTGTACTTTCACAATTGTACTTGTGTGGTTTGAGAGAACTGGCTGAAAGTAATATGGCTGTAAAATAGACCTTAATAAATAAAACCTAAGACAAAAACAATAAAAAAAACAAAAAAACCCCATGAAAGTAAATAAAAAGCATAAAAAATAAGTCTTCGGATTTTTGACATTGTGCTCAATTATGGTCTTTGTGTAAGATGAATTAGAGGAGATATTTTGTAGAACTCTTGTGCTATGGATAGACTTGGATGGAAGGCGGTATTGTGTTTTGCTGGCTTACATGTTAAACCCGATGCCATGGTCTGACAAGCCTGTGACAAGTTGTAATGACTTGAGTGTTATTTGGGGTTTCCATTAAATGTCAAGATGTTAACAGCTTGGAAGATGTTGAGAATTAGTTTGCTGACCCGATGGACTCTCCTTACCACTTCCATGGTTCCCAATGGCAGATGAGGGTTGCTAATCACAACAAAGGAATCCCATGTGAACTTTTTGTTTTTTTCCCACTTGAGCCCAGTAGAATCTTTTTTTATAAATACACAGATTGTCACCAGTGAATGGCCCCACCAATAACAACAAAAATATATTATATATATCCTTTTTTTCTCTCTGTTTTTTTTTTGGTTAGAGTTGAGTTGTGCCCACTAAGAAGCCATTATCCCCCTCATGCTTTGGTACAAGTGCTGGAGTTTGATGAACTTCCCCCTGTACTTAAATCGTCCTGCCATTTTTCCAGACTCCGCCTCCTGGCGTTCATGAAGAAGTTACTGACTGTAGTGAGTTCCAAGCCCAACTGCTGGGAAATAGTGATTTGCATTTCTTTGGACGGGCGCTTGTTTTCTTTAAAGATGGCAAAAAGTGTTCTTCGTTGGAGGTCTGTGAAAACTAGGCGGGATTTCTTCTGTGTGTTGTTTCTGTCTTTGTTCGGTTCTTGCTCTTTGCGTTTACATGCTTTGAGAATGAGAAAAGAAAAATCAAAGCATTAATCTTACATTAATGACTGGGTTGACTAAAGCTGAACTGTGGCAATAGCTACAGAATATTGGGAACTTAGAAAAATAAGAATTTTTGGCAAAATTTACTGATCCCCTGCTATCCTTACGTCTTGGTCCCTCTCGCCACAAGACACAGGAAATGTAATGACTCAGCCAATCACTGGGACAGGTCACTGTGGCCAGTGATTGGCTGAGTGGTTACATTTCCTGTGTCGAGAGGAACCAGGCAGTAGAGACCGTGGGTTAGCCAAGACACATTGGAATCAAAACACTGGGGCGGGGATAAGTAAGGTATTATTTTTTTAAGTTACTCCAATCCTTGGACAACCCCATTTAGAAGAATTCTGGAGTATTCTGAACTTGGGTTATTACAAATGAGCACAAAAATTTGTAATGCACCCCAGGTGAAAATTTAGAGCTGTGATCTTGTAGAGCTAAAACCAATCTCAGAGCTCTCAGCTCAAGTATTATATTGAAATACACAGTAAATTACAAGACCTAACCTCTCGAACAAGTGAAAAACAATACAGAATTGTTTTTGGCGCTGTGAGTATAATTAGTAGTCATAGGTTAGCCCACCATACTACCTTTCCTTTTGGGTCAAAAATGTACATCTTCTCACGAAAAGTACATGCATAGCTCTAATCATAAAAAGTTACTAATAAATCCAAATTTTGATCATGAGTATTTTTGGGTTTTTGTGCCTCAAATGATTGTTTTTGTTTAGGACCTTAACTAAACCAATGTACCCTACACCAGATAAATGATGGGATCAGGGACTTCCATCATTAATGTCAAGGTATATGGACAACAATCTACATATATTTCACTTGAATAACTAATCAAGGTCACCCTTTGGAGTATTTTAATTGTATTCTGCCTTTGACTACAAAAAATACAATTTTTTTCTCTTTTCACACAGGTTCATTGTAGAGAAGACAAACACCCGTATATCAGATATATTATAACAAGCGCACACACCATACACGATATATCACCTTCTATGACACTACAAAAAATATATGTTTTGTTTCGGCATGGGACAAATTTTCACCAAAGGCTGCTCAGCAATAGAGTAGATAAATGAGACACAAGAGCTAACCATACAACCACTAGGACAGCAGGACAAACAACATACCACTGGTTCACTAGACATTGGACAATAGTTTTGCCCAATAGGCCATCGGTGGAGAAGATGGAAGGGTCAAATGCCCACGAGTTCAATTCACCTCCCCATGGACTGGCCAACCATAAACTATTACAGATGGACCACTGATCATGTTCAGGGTATTTTAGAAGCCTAGTCATGGTGGGTCTCGTGAAAATTGTTTTTCTTTTCCTTTGGGAGCTTTGCAGGTATATATGATACTTGAATACAGACATAACGGAAGCAGATAATGCTGGACACCCCAGTATCCGATTTACTGGTGTGGTGACCATATTATATGTGGGATACGGGGTTGTTTTAGTGACAATTTTAGTATCAGATCTTGTTATCTTTCCTATATAAAGCCTTGATCCTCTTGATTCAGATCTCCTACTACGTTGTGCATACAGCTGGTGTGTTGGCCTAGGTGTCTCCATGGTTACAGACTACAAACAAACCTGTAGTCAAGTGTTACTCTCTTCCATCTGCCTTCTACTTTCTGTGACTTAGTAATAAGTGGAAGCAGAGGCAGTGAAGTAACACATGACTGCAGGATTTGACTATACCGTGCTTGTTTGTAGTCTGTAACCATAGAGACATATAGATCTGCATAGGAGCTGTATAGATGAAAGATTTTTAATCAAGCCTACTTGCAAAGTTGCTTCATTTTTTATTGCAGATCCATTCGTGCAATGAAAAATTGCTTGTAATGGTGAACAGAGCCATCCAAATCGCAAATTTTCACCACAAATCATATTGAAATATGCAGACTGGCGCATAATCCTGCTTTTACTGCTTTGCTGGACTACGCCAGTTTATTTTTATCAGGCATTTCGGTAATTCAGCTGGAATAGGGGGAAGGCAGAGCTTTCAGTCTCTTAGAAATGCTCTTTATGGCTGTTAGTGGATCTCTCACGCTAGAAGTATACGTTATATAAAGCAGGCATATATATAGACCAAAGAGATCCAATGACTAATGGACTCTTTTATGTCCTTAAAAGCTGAACTTTGTAGTAAAATGAGAATCTCTACCGAGGACGACAATATGGCCACAATCTGGGATAAAGCACAGTATATGTGGACAATTGAAGGACCTATCCCAAAACCCTAAACAATTTAAAATTAAAAAGACCAAAGAATACAAATCCCTTTTTTTTCCACCTTGGTCTCCCCATAATTGCAGAGATTATAGGGACATAAGCCATGAATTCACAAGACACAGTATTATGGTGGGTCATAGAATGGCACCATTGGACTGGTATTAAGTATAAGTGTTGTGTGGCATTTTTTGCACTTTTCATTTTTTGCTCCTGGCATATATTAGGTGGCTTTTTTGTCTTCAAAAACTCTGTGGCGTTTTTCCAGGCATTTTGACACCACCTATTCTACAGGGGAAAAACGCCACGAAGAAAACGCTAGTGGTAACACTGGGGGTCATTTATCAGTCCCCTACGCCAGTGTTTTTGGTGTACAAAAGTAGCAAATCTTGAGCTGTGACAGTAGCTCCTGCCAGTCGCACTTTGTCACCTTGCCTACTGGTTAACAGGCTGCGTCGGCGCTGACAGGCAGCTCATCTTCAAAATGGAGCCACGGGCAAACAACAGACCTGCAAGTTTGGAAAGGCAGAATAATGGCGGCCATGTCCCATACAAAACATAACACAAAAGCCGGGTAGTATAAGAACAAGGACTTACAGGATTTCATGAAACTGGAGAATTCTGGAGCTGCGCAGTAACATCAAGTATAAATATGGAAAGAAAAGAAATAGCATTAAAATGTGTATTAATGTGAATATATGACATAGTAATTTACATTCTGGATCAAGGCTCGTGGAAATCTGTAAATTCTGGGCACTGGTAGCTCGTGTGAAATAAAAATTCATGAAATGGTCGATTTGTTCCTTGTCCCAACATCTATGCTCCACTAAAACAAGTATACATGCTCTGGAGTGGTATCTGTGTATCCATACGATCCGGCCTAGGATCAAAAAACACCAATGGTCATAACCTGTGGCCAATAAAAAAAAACAGTCCCACCATTCCCATGCTGCCACCCCATATCTGTCCGCTTCTGCTCCCTGGAAGTGGCCGCAGTGGTCATGGGATCAAG
The DNA here is from genome assembly GCA_900303285.1 of Rhinella marina. Taxonomy (NCBI): domain Eukaryota; kingdom Metazoa; phylum Chordata; class Amphibia; order Anura; family Bufonidae; genus Rhinella; species Rhinella marina. Next base: position 54,251 of record ONZH01006430.1, on the reverse strand, counting down.
TAATTGGCCAGTAATTAGCCGCAGTGGTCATGGGATCAAGTAATTGGCCAGTAATTAGCCGCAGTGGTCATGGGATCAAGCCACTTCCAGGCCAGAAGCAGCCGAAAAGGGGGCAGCAGGGCAAAAGCGTTGGGACTGTGAACAGGAAACCGTTTAACTACTGTATAACTACTTTGTATATGGTGCAAAATTTGAATCCAAATTGGAGGACATTTTAAGTTCCTTCAATGAATACACACTCCAAAATGCCATTAATGGAAATGTCCTTTAAGACACACCCCTTTTAAGTTCTGTTTCTCACCTGTTAACAGGTATATCTAAGGAATTTCTCAAAATCCCAAAACTCTCAGGCTTCAAACACATTACAATTACCAATACTTTACCAACAGTTTTGCTGAACTATCCTGCAAACTGGCCGGGGCTTATAAACCATGCCCAAAAGTGAGAGCTTGGGAGGCGTTCCTGGACATTTTGGGGAGTTCCTGGGGCCTGATTTGCTTGTCCTCCAGTTTTGACTTGGTATATGGCACCCATAGCATGTTATAGGCCCATACTCTACCTTGATGTGTCCCCGATTTTATACATGACATGCAGCACTGATTATCCTTTTACAGAAGTGTTGACCCTAGTGCCTACTGGAGGTACCATATAGCAGGATGACCATATGTTCTAATGACCATATGATCTAATTCCAGAACAAGTCCTCTCTCTGGATGCCAATTATCAGTTACCAAAAATGTCTTGGCAGGCAGACACTATTACAAATGATCGCTTCCTGCCCCAAGTGTCCTCCTTTTTGAAAACCAAAATCTGGTCACCTTACCATATAGTGACACACTGACTGCCTACAGGTCCATAAAACAGTCCCTAGAGATTTAGTGTGTCATCGTTCAGGCTCCATGCACATGTATTTGCCATACGCATGAGAACTTCAACTACCTGCAGCCACCACTAGGGGGAGCTCACTGCATACAGCTTTATTATTGAGTTTAATGTATGGTCTGTACGCAGAAGGCTTCTAGGCTGCACAACACACTCAAGAAAAGACAGAGAATGGATCTTCTGTGGAAGGATCATGGACAGAATTGTACGCAGCATAGGAAAAGTATTAACACCCCCCTTTTGAACATACGGATATAGCAGTTTTGGGGAGTGGTTCCTCCCTTTCATGGCTTTGCCTATACTAAATCCTTGCATAGACCAGGGATGCTCAATCTGCGGCCCTCCAGCTGTTGCAAAACTATCACTTCCAGCATGCCTGGGCAGCCTACAGCTATTAGAGCATGCTAGGAGTTGTAGTTTTGCAACAGCTGGAGGGCCACTTGTTCAGCATCCCTGTCCTAGACTATATACTTTCTCAGTAGTCATTATGAGGGTTGACAACGTTTGTGACTTTCTATAGAAGACTTCTCGTTGAAATGGCTGATAATAACTAATAATTTAGAATCAATATTTTTATTATTAAAAAAAAAACGGATCCTGATGAGATTCCTTCGCAAGCATTGTCAGGCCAGGGCCTCGTCTGCCTTGATCTATCACCTCATTTGACTTGAGCTGAAGGATGGCGCGCACTTAAAGTCGACCCAATTGATTCATGGCGGTAAGATGACGGATAAAGTACTGAGAGCGGGTGGGAAGGTCGCACCATGTTTGCTAACGGACATATATATGGAAAGTCGTTAATAATTGTGTGCGGCTTCCAGGAAAAGCCCTCCCATGCATGCCCATTACTATTAATAAATCACTATGCGTCTTCGTTGTGGTGCAAACGCTCTCAAGGCTGCAGTGGGTCACTTTATTACATCTCTCTAAAATACTGTGAAAGCGTAGCATACGTGTGAGACGTGCGCATAGTATGACTGCGCAAGGTGCCAGCGGGTCACCCCATCCCTGCAGTAAAAGGATTTCTCACCGCTGATTTGGGTATGTGCATAAAAAACCTGAAAATATTCAGGTTAAGGTTACATTCACACGACCGTATGTGTTTTGCGGTCCGCAAAAAATTAGGAGGACATCCGTGTGCATTCCGTATTTTGCAGAATGGGACAGCTGGCCCCTAACAGTCCCTGTCCGTAATGCGGATGATAATAGGACATGTAATATTTTTTTGCGGAAAGACATACAGACATACGGAAACGGAATGCGGAACGGACACGGAAAGAAAATACGCTTGTGTGCATGAGCCCTAATCCTGTAGTCCTCTTGTTATGTCACTTTACAAAAAAGTAAAAAAAATCAATGTACACATCTTGTCTCGTACCCTAAGAATGGTTACTTATATGAGGTTACACAAATATGGCTGCTTTCTGCCAGAAACAGTGCCTCTCTTGTCCGTTGGGTGTGTTCGACCCCGTTCACATGAATACTGCAACTAACCGTAACTAGGCGTATTTCAGGATAATAAATGACCCCCTATATATTTAAAATTGGCCTGTCAGCACTAATAAGAAAACTCAGGGGAAGGGGACATAAGGCTCCATTCACACGTCCTGTTTTTCTTTCCTGATTCGATCCTGATCCTGATCTGGATCCATTCATTTCAATGGGTCCTGAAAAAATCAGGATCGAATTAGGAAGAAAGAAAAACAGGACGTGTGAATGGAGCCTAAACCTGAGAGCAAAACTTTGAACAATTCTGAATATATTGTATTTGAACTGATGCTCATTGCTTATTTCATTTACTTGACCTTTCGTATCTATTATAGAGGTTCTCTGGGCTACAGATATTGATGACCTATCGTCAGGTCCGACATCCGACATCCCCTCTGATCAGCTGTTTTGGGCAGCCATCAGCACCACAATCTTTACAGTTTAGAGAGCTTCCTGCTCCCGCTCTTTACACTGTATAGTTTATGGCGCCGCGGCTGCCCGATGTCAGAGCCCCACAGATCTGATACTGGGGACCTATCCTGACCACCAAAATCTGTAGCCCAGAAAGCCTAACGTTTCAGTAAAGTATGCTATATTATATTATGTTATGCTATACTACAAAGTATTATGCTACACTATATCGCTATATCTAGTACTATGCTGTGCTATATTATATTATCCTATCCTATATGATGAAAGGTGATTTGAGTGCCTTTGAACGTGGCATGGTTGTTGGTGCCAGAAGGGCTGGTCTGAGTATTTCAGAAACTGCTGATCTACTGGGATTTTCACGCACAACCATCTCTAGGGTTTACAGAGAATGGTCCGAAAAAGAAAAAACATCCAGTGAGCGGCAGTTCTGTGGGCGGAAATGCCTTGTTGATGCCAGAGGTCAGAGGAGAATGGGCAGACTGGTTCGAGCTGATAGAAAGGCAACAGTGACTCAAATTGCCACCCGTTACAACCAAGGTAGGCAGAAGAGCATCTCTGAACGCACAGTACGTCGAACTTTGAGGCAGATGGGCTACAGCAGCAGAAGACCACACCGGGTGCCACTCCTTTCAGCTAAGAACAGGAAACTGAGGCTACAATTTGCACAAGCTCATCGAAATTGGACAGTAGAAGATTGGAAAAACGTTGCCTGGTCTGATGAGTCTCGATTTCTGCTGCGACATTCGGATGGTAGGGTCAGAATTTGGCGTCAACAACATGAAAGCATGGATCCATCCTGCCTTGTATCAACGGTTCAAGCTGGTGGTGGTGGTGTCATGGTGTGGGGAATATTTTCTTGGCACTCTTTGGGCCCCTTGGTACCAATTGAGCATCGTTGCAACGCCACAGCCTACCTGAGTATTGTTGCTGACCATGTCCATCCCTTTATGACCACAATGTACCCAACATCTGATGGCTACTTTCAGCAGGATAATGCGCCATGTCATAAAGCTGGAATCATCTCAGACTGGTTTCTTGAACATGACAATGAGTTCACTGTACTCAAATGGCCTCCACAGTCACCAGATCTCAATCCAATAGAGCATCTTTGGGATGTGGTGGAACGGGAGATTCGCATCATGGATGTGCAGCCGACAAATCTGCGGCAACTGTGTGATGCCATCATGTCAATATGGACCAAAATCTCTGAGGAATGCTTCCAGCACCTTGTTGAATCTATGCCACGAAGAATTGAGGCAGTTCATTATGCAGTAATTTATACTATATTATACTATGCTATGGTATACAATGTATTGTTGTCACATAGTATACTGCATTGTATGACATTATGCAGTACTTTATACAATGTACTACATTATGAAATACCATGTTATACTATGCTTTGCTATATTATATTATCGTATCCTATACTATACCATATATTATACCATGCTATTCTACACTATACTATAGTATGCTATGATTTCTTACATTAAAGGGAACCTTTCACCACTCCTGACATGCCTGTTTTAATAGCTTCATGCATTCCCCATGTAATAACAATTCTGGAGCATCTATTCTTATGTCTCTATGTTGTATCATTCCTTTATTATTTCTACTAGAAGTTATGAATGAATTGCCAGCAGTCTGCAGTAAGGGTACAGAGGGGAGGTAACCAGTTGGGGGGGTGTGCCTGCACAGACTGAAAATGGCAGCACTGATTGGATAGAGTGAGTCTGTGCAGGCAGGGCCAGCCTTAGGGTAGATGGCGCCCTGTTGCCCCCCCCCCCATTTATATATTTATATATATATATTTACTTAAAGAAGTGCTGAAAAATAAACAAACGCATTCTTTATTCAATAAATAATAAACAAAATAAAGTGAAGCAATCAATTTTACCTTTTCTGCTGCTTAAGGCAAAATTTGCTAAAAGCAAATTCTCAACCTAACCCCTTCCCCCCAGGCCTACTGTTAAAAAGGGTTCTCCTCTTTTTACTACTGATGACTTAGCCTCCGGATAGGTCATCAATATCAGATCGCCACCCTGACGATCAGCTGTTTGAAGAGAGGCCATTGCTCATATGAGAGCTGCTTTCTCTGCTCCATTCATCTGCTCGCTGTAGCATTTCTAGCGATGAGCAGTAAACAGAGCAGAGAAGGCAGCGCTTGTACAATAAAATAATAATAAACCTTTAAGGACATACTTGGAAAACATTACATACAGCGCTACAGACCATACAGAAGAATACACCGCCACATATGTACCTCTTACATCCAATGACTTCTCTGATGTAGACGTTCTCTTTCCTCTTCTTCTCCTGTCAGACCAGACCGCCATGGTGACTTCTTTCAGCCGTGCCTCGTCTCTGCAGAGTTTAACAGACATCTTACTTTCCTACTTTTACATCATCCTCTCACCTTCTCCCCAACACCCCATCCTGCCCCCCCCCCCCAATACTATACTGCAGAAACAGTCACACTGAAAATAGTGGTACCCCACAGAAAAACTATACCCCCTTACATTTAACATCAAATCCCTATATCAAACCCCAGATGAGACCCCCCCATCTCCAGACCCCCATATAAGACCCCTATTAGACCTCCAAACCCCAATCAGACCCCCATTAGACCTCCAGACCCCATTAGACCTCTCTAGACCCCCAGTCAGACCCCCCTCAGACTCTTCAAGCCCCTAATCAGACCCCCTTCTGGCCCACGTATCAGACCCCCCCCCTTTCTGGCCCCCAATATCATACCTCCTTTTCCTGGCCCCCAGTATCAGACCCCCCCTTTCTGGCCCCCAATACCAGACCCCCCCTTCCTGGCCCCCAGTATTAGACCCCTCCTTTCTGGCCCCAATATCAGACCCCCCCCTTCCTGGCCCCCAGTATAAGACCCTCGCCTTCTGGCCCCAATATAAGACACTCCCTTTCTGTCCCCCAAAGTCAGACCTCCTTTCTGTGGCCAATATCAGAGCCCCCACTTCTAGACCCCAATATCAGAGGTCCCAATTCTGGCCCCCAATATTAGACCTTTTGGCCCCCCAGTATCAGACCCCCAAATCAGACCTCAGATCAGACGATAAAATAAATAAATAAACTTACCTCTCCAGGTCCTGGCTGTCTCTCACTCCCACATCTTCTCAGGGCCCGCGCTGAAGTCACCTGACCTCCTGCAGCGTCAGGTCAGAGTGCGCTCTGTACGTCCTGACGCTGCAGGCAGTCAGGAGACAGCAGCGCGGCCCCAAGAATCGCAAGCGGCAGGAGGGGTAAGTACAATACAGCGCTACCAGCGCTTCACTCCCCCTCCACCTGCATACTAGTGAACGCTTCCATTATGGAAGCGCTCGCTAGTATTCCCTTTATAAGATGCACTGCATCTTATAAAGGGAAAAGTACTGTACCACTGGGCTTAGGGGCCTGGTCGCAGCTGCGACCGCTGAGACCCCTATAGTTAAGCCAGTGGGCGCAGCTGTAAAGGAGCAGGCCGGGCCATTAAGGGGGCGCTCTGGGAGGGCGCCCCCTTAACTGGCCGGGAGTGAAGCGCCCTGTGCAACCGCACGGGTCGCACACCACAAAGGCCGGCCCTGTGTGCAGGTACACACCCCCAACTGGTTACCTCCCCTCTGTACCCTTACTGCAGACTGCTGGCAATTCATTCATAACTTCTAGTAGAATTAATAAAGGAATGGCACAACATAGAGACATAAGAATAGATGTTCCAGAATAGTTATGACATGGGGAATGCATGAAAATATTAATACAGGCATGTCAGGAGCCTACAAAGTTCCCTTTAAGCTATGTCTACTATGTATGGCCATGATATAGTATACTACATTATATTACTCAAAAATATATTTATTAAATACATACAATAAGTAATTACAAAGTCAATAGAGACAAAAGAGTCCAATCAGTCCAAAAAAGTATGGCTCCCCTCACATCATCACACCCCCCAATGGTACAACAATTTGGTAATATAAATAGCCTGTATACACTGATATATAATTCACCATAACATGCTAAATGCACAAATAATAACGTGTATAACAAAATATGCATATAAATTTACCAATTAAAGTAGTAAGTAAAGACTAGAGATGAGCGAGCAGTGCTCGTTACGAGCACTGTAGTGCTCGGGTCCCGGGTGAAATGCCCGCAGGCATTGCAGATCCGTCCTCAGCTGCATGTAAGTCAATGAGGACGGATCGTTTGGTATGACACTCATACCATAACGGTTCCGTCCCCACTGACTTTAAGACGGGTGAGGACGGAACCGTTTGGTATGAGTGTCATACCAAACGATCCGTCCTCATTGACTTACATGCAGATGAGGACGGATCCGCAATGCCTGCGGGCATTTCACCCAGGACCCGAGCGTTACAGTGCTCGTAACGAGCACTGCTCGCTCATCTCTAGTAAAGACATACCAAAAGAGAGTGGAGTGCAAGAGAGCCACCCTAATACACGTTTCGGCCCACTGCCTTCCTCTGGGGGTATGGCATCTCCTTATCCATACTTATCAATACTTGATACTATATTATACTATGCTGTGGTATATTATTGTATCTTATACTATCTCATATATTATACCATGCTGTTCTATGCTACACTACATTATGCTATGATTTTTTACATTAAGCTGTGGTACACTATATATGGCCATGATATAGTATACTACATTATATTACATTATGCAATACTTTATACTATATATGGTTGACACATTGTACACTGCATTGTATTACATTATGAAATACTGTTATACTATATTATACTATGCAATGGTATACTGTATGTGGCCATGATATAGCATACATTATATTACAGTATTTAATACTTTATACTACAATATACTATGCTATGGTACACTATAAGGTATATTGTATTACATTATGTGATGCTGTATTATATTGTATTATTTTACATTACGCTATATAGCGCTATACCAGATTATATTATTATATTATATTATGCTACAGTATACTACTTGATGCTATGCTGTGCTATACTATATTACTTTATACTTTACTATACTATATCATTAGAAATGTATACTCTACAAAGATCCAAGAACCAGAAACACTCAGGTTATTTTATACGTCTTTCAATATCCACATATCCGGCAGATATCGCGTATACGCCGATGCCAGCATTCCAAGAATATTTCCTTATGGACTATCTGCTTCCATCCGCCTCCTCTGGCGGGGGAGGGGGGAACTGTAAATGCATGACTTCTGGAACGTTCGTCAGTAAAGCATTTAGCTTGGTTACCGTAATGGGTAATTAATCAAAGCATCTCGAGCCTTTATAGACTGCAAGACAGAGGCTTCATGTGAGTGATAACATAGCAATGTGCTTAGCGTGTGTACAAGAAAACACGTGACGCCCCCTCCCCCAACCCGTGCAGAAAGTGCTGGGTCAGCAGCATTTTACACAATAGAGAAAGACATAGCCCTGCAATGGATACCGTGAGCGAGGGAACGACGATGCGCTGTGTGTGATATCATTTCATTAGGGAAGCCATGTGGATTTGTATGTTGGTATGATCTGTAAAACTGGGCCTTAAAATCAATTTGATTACCTCTCGGAATTAAGTATGCATAACCGAGAGCAATTGAGATCAATATAAATCAGGTTAAGTAGTCCACTGTGTACCAAACCATTATGTAACAAGAAGCTATTTGACTGAGGATGCAAATAAACACATTGTCATGGCTGGCTATGGCAGGTGTATTACTGCGGAGCCCTGCACGCCGCGCCATACATCCCCACATAACGCCATGTTATAAGTGACAAGTTAAGCTGTGCACACTTCGAACCTTACAGGGGTATTACCATCTGGACATCTATGACATATCCACAGGATATCTGGGACCCTGCAATACAGTGAATGCAAAGGTGGCCATGCTTGCCTGTGACTGTGAATATACGTCACATTACTTATCCTGTACTGATCCTGGGTTACATCCTGTATTATACTCCAGAGCTGCACTCACTATTCTGCTGGTGCAGTCACTGTGTACATGCATTACTTATCCTGTACTGATCCTGAGTTACATCCTGTATTATACCCCAGAGCTGCACTCACTATTCTGCTGGTGGAGTCACTGTGTACATACATTACTTATCCTGTAATGATTCTGAGTAATATCCTGTATTATACTCCAGAGCTGCACTCACTATTCTGCTGGTGCAGTTCAATATCAACAAAAGGACGGCAGCATCCCAATTCCAAAAAGGCTTTTTATCCTGTACTGATCCTGAGTTACATCCTGTATTATACTCCAGAGCTGCACTCACTATTCTGCTGGTGCAGTCACTGTGTACATACATTACTTATCCTGTACTGATCCTCAGTTACATCCTGCATTATACTCCAGAGCTGCGCTCACTATTCTGCTGGTGGAGTCACTGTGTACATACATTACTTATCCTGTAATGATTCTGAGTAATATCCTGTATTATACTCCAGAGCTGAACTCACTATTCTGCTGGTGCAGTTCAATATCAACAAAAGGACGGCAGCATCCCAATTCCAAAAAGGCTTTTTATCCTGTACTGATCCTGAGTTACATCCTGTATTATACTCCAGAGCTGCACTCACTATTCTGCTGGTGCAGTCACTGTGTACATACATTACTTATCCTGTACTGATCCTCAGTTACATCCTGCATTATACTCCAGAGCTGCACTCACTATTCTGCTGGTGCAGTCACTGAGTACATACATTACATTACTTATCCTGTACTGACCCTGAGTTACATCCTGTATTATACTCCAGAGCTGTATACATCAGCAGAATAGTGAATGCAGCTCTGGAGTATAATACCGGATGTAACTCAGGATCAGTACAGCATAATTAATGTATGTACACAGCGACTGCACCAGCAGAATAGTGAGTACAGCTCTGGAGTATAATACAGGATGTAACTCAGGATCAGTACAGGATAAGTAATGTATGTACACGGTGACTCTAAAAGCAGAATAGTGAGTGCAGCTCTGGAGTATAATACAGGATATAACTCAGGATCAGTACAGGATAAGTAATGTAATGTATGTACACAGTGACTGCACCAGCAGAATAGTGAGTGCAGCTCTGAAGTATAATACAGGATGTAACTCAGGATCAGTACAGGATAAGTAATGTATGTACACAGTGACTCCACCAGCAGAATAGTGAGTGCAGCTCTGAAGTATAATACAGGATGTAACTCAGGATCAGTACATGATGAGTAATGTAATGTATGTACACAGTGAATCCACCGGCAGAATAGTGAGTGCAGCTCTGGAGTATAATACAGGATAAACCTCAGGATCAGTACAGGATAAGTAATGTAATATTTTTACTGTGTTATTGGCTTATTGTAAATTTAATGCAGATTTATTTCTACATAAAAATTGCAAAATGCTAATCATATGCTTTACCCATTGGACCCTGTGCATACAAGTTTGTGCAATTCAGGTTGATTTTCTAGTGGAAGATAATATCAAAAGAACACTAAGCAGAGAAAATGCATAAAAAAATAAGAATCTCACAGCATTTCCCCCCCTTTATCTCCTCCTTTCCTTTGATCTTATTTTCCCTCATATTACATTATTAGTGTCCCAGGAGATCAGCCATGTCCCCCCTCCTCCTCCTCACTTTTTGAGTCTAGTTCCAGCAGGAGCCTCCACTTTCTGTCCTGTCTGCAATAGGACAAATAGATTGCAAAGCCTTCCCTTTAGCTAACCCTAACCTCTTATTCATTGCAAGCAAAAATGGAGCGGATAGACAGGACATTATTCTTGAGTTCTCCGCAGGATTCCGACAACACTGTTTGTTTCAGGAACATGTCGAGTAGGGTGTCGACCCACGGGGGCAAGATTACCTCTTGTCTATGTTTAATGTTCCTAGTCCTAGAAACAAACAAAACTAAAAGAAAAAAAAAGGGCTGCAAAAAATCAGACAACTCCTATTTCCATGCGCTTTTTTCCTTGCGTAATTTGCGCAAAAATGCCGCAGAAGCACGCAACAAAAATAAAAAAAGATCTACATATAGACTGCAGGAAGATTTTCACATATTTTTCAGCAGTTCGCCAGACTAAAGCTTGAATACATCTGCAATTTCTGCAGAGAGTTCTGCCTCGACCACAAAAAAATAGCTTTAACTGAATTGATTCCAGTGCAGGAATTACAATTAGATAGCCGCCATTGTGTAAAAGTGAGGAGTAATTAAGCTAATCTGATTGCTCAATTACAGCAATATTCTGCCGGCTGCAGAGGACGTGATGTGTGGGGGGGAAGGGTATCTAAACCATGAGAGCCATCAGGTTATTGAGCGGAACCATTCTTGTGGGGTAAAATAAAACATGCAAGCGTTTACGTTATTGAGCAACCGTCACACAGCATGGCGGTGGGGTAGGCTATTACGCGGTTGATAGAACATGTGACCATTTATACGGTAATTGTGGGATTTCATGCACAACCAACTCAACAAGGACAATTTGATTTCGCAATAAACATACCTTCCTATCCTACTTTTTATACCTTAGGGCCTGACAACGCATCAGAAAATTTGCCAGTTGACATCAGGATTTTTTTTTAACTGGTTCCTAGATTTGGCCCATTGGGGCTCAGTAACAAATCCCCATCATGAGCAGGGAGCGAATTGGCCATTTCCCGGTGGTCCGATGCCCAGGGGGCCGTCTGGGCCCTCCTAATGGCCGACCAGTGGAAGCTTTTGGGGATGTATTTTTTGCTGCTGGCAGTATTTTGTGATGGACTGTGGTATTTAGCTCTGTTTGGCGGTATAATGTGCCGCTATATGGTATTGCTGGCCCTGCCTTAATTTGGACCCACTAATTTGGCCCAATTACAAAATGGGACCACTTTTTGTATTTTTGCAGGGCCACTTTAAGTTCCCAGTCCACCCCTGATCATGAGCACGCTCACGTACCCTTTTTACGGGAAGCCGGTTCCCCTGAATATATGTTTAGAGTGTAGAAGGTGTAAAAAAGACTAATTTGGGGGGGAGGGGCCCAAAGCCAATATCGTAGGGGTCTCCTTTTTGTATATGGTACAACATCACACTCCACATCTTGAGACAGGGCAACAATGTGATTTAATATGATCCTATCTGCTAACATTTCAGGACATTTTTAGGCCCATCTTGCTCCACCCATGAGCATCCCAAACCCAATTTTACATATTTGCAATTTTTAAAAAAATTATTTTAGAAAAAAAAAACAAGAACAAGTCGTCCTCGTGTCAAAAGAAAAATAATCCTTCCTAAGGCAATATGAATGTCCTTAGAAATCTCTGGATCAGTTACATAAATCCAAGCAACTACTAAGCAAATCCACTGCGGGCAGGTGGGTAGCAACAAACTACTGAGATCATTTTTTCCAGAAACCTGACCACATCCAGAGAGATTTCCATAGTCCTGCAGCTCTCACAGTCTTTATCTGATCTTTGCGGCTTACAGAACCAAGTCAAATTGCCAATTTCCCGGGATTTCACAGGGTGTGATAACTACAATGAGAATGAAGCAGCTCTTTCTTCCCCTCTAACAGCGGAAGTCTCAGCCCCATGTCAAGGGACAATCACCAGATGAGTTCTGCTAGGCCAACCAGCTCCTGCCTCCATAAGGGTGGTCATACACATTAGATGAATGCTGGCTTAACAGACTGAACATCCGATTTCACTCCCTGTAGCAGATGTCAGGGGAAAGAAGGATTGTCCATGTTGTTTTCCCAGAAGATAAACTTTCACCAGAGGTTATGCACTTGTACATGTGTATGGAGCAGACAAGAGGACGTTCTGGTGGAAGCAAAGAAAATCTAACATTCCCGATCCTTCTTTTTTCCAATATTTGCCCCTGGGGAGATTGGGAACACCCCTATGCACATTAGTTATATGGTGATCCCCCAGATCTTGGCTGACGGAACCTTATTGATCCAAAAAAAGAACCAGTATCAGCCCACAATGAAGAGGTGGATGGCCAGGTAGGCTTCCGTCTTACTAGATCCTTAAAGAGGGCTTCAAGGATTTGAATATTGATGGCCAATGCTCAGGGTAAGCCATCGATATCTGATCGACAAGGGTCCGACACCCACCTGATCAGCTGTTCCCATTAGCTCCAGCGCTGGAGGTCTGTGTCAGACCCCTACCAATCTCATATTGATGGCCTATCTTGAGGACAGGCCGCCATCAATAACATCATCTTGGACAAGCCCTTTAAAGTGTAGCCTAAAGTTACTATTTGCTATTGCAACTATAGGGGTTCTCCAACACTATAGCAGACCTCACAGCGGTGGAGATCATACCTACCTGGTCCTCGCCACTGGATTCGGTCTCTATCACTCCCCACCTGGCTCTCAAGGGGAGCAGGTCGCCCATGCAAACAGCAATTTGCCAAAGCGGTCACGTGCCGCCTCGTCAACCGGATGTTGATTTCAGCGCAGCAGGGAGATGAAGAGCCAGCCGGGGAGCAACAGAGACTGAACCCAACAGCAGGAACTAGGCAAGTATAACCTCCACCACAAGTCAACCACTCTGTGAGGTCTGCTATAGTGCTGGAAAATCCCAAAGAAATTGGGAAAAAAAGAAAACTTCAGTTCTCTCTAAATCCACAAAAGTTTTAAGGGGAAATTGTAAAAGCTATGCAATTAAACAAAAAAAATCCTCTTCTCTGATGATAGAGTATCATATATTTACTGTATAAATCACCCACTGACCCAGCACCAGTGACCCTGACATGATGAATGGGTTCTATTGTTTTATCATAGATGGTGGCTGCCCCCTCCCCCATAATTGATCATTATACTAAATGCTTCAATAAATAGTCAATGACCCAGACATCACTTAACTCCCCGATGGCCTCTTTCCAATTCCAATTTGCACTATTGTACTATATACATCGAACCAGGGTGATTGATTAAATTCATTTTTTTTTTTAAAAAAGAGCCTACTTTTTAGGTTAAAGGGGTTGTCCAAGATTTTGATACCGATGGTCCATCCTCAGGATAGGTCATCAATATCAGATTGGCCACAGTCACTCCTGGCACCCCCGCCGATCAGGTGATTGAAGAGGTTGTGGCGCTCTGGTGAGAGCTTAGGCCTCCTCCTAGGCCAGTGATGTCACCTTCATCGGTCACATGGCTTAGGTGCAACTCAGTCCCATTCAAGTTAATGGAAGGCGCTGTGCTTGGAAAGCTGTAAGGAGGCTATAGCGCTCCCCCAATCGCTGAACAGCAGGGGTGCCTGAAGTTGAACCCCCATCAATCTGATACTGGTGACCTATCATGAGGATAGGTCATCAATATTAAACACCCAGACAACCCTTTGAAGTGGTTGTCTTTTTTCAAAAACCTATTTTAAATGCTCTATTAGGGTATAGTGAGTTAAAGGGGTTTTCTGGGAGTAACTACAGGACAGGTCATCAGTATCTGGTCAGTGGGGGTCCGACGCCCAGGACCCCGCCGATCAGCTGTTTGAGAAGGCAGCGGCGCTCCCCTGTGCGCCGCAGCCTTCTCTTAGCTTTTCTTAGGCCAGTGACGTCACGTTCATTGGTCACGTGGCCTAGGAGTGGCTCAGCCCCATTCAAGTGAATGGGGCTGAGTGCGATACCAAGCATGACCACTATACAATGTACGGCGCTGTGCTTGGTGAACTGAGAGAAGGGAGTGGCACTCACAGGAGCGCCGGTACCTTCTCAAACAGCTGACCGGCGGGGTTTCTGGGTGTTGGACCCCCACCAATCAGATACTGATGACCTATCCTGAGGATAAGTCATCAGTAGTATAATCCTGGAAAACCCCTTTAATATTACAGTGACCCATTTAGGACTCTCACCTATTAACCAGGGGGCTACAGAGATCAGCCCTAGATCTGGCAGACATCCATGAATTAGACCAGGGTTAAGGCAACCTTCAACACTCCAGCTGTTGCGAAACTACAACTCCCAGCATGCCTACTTGCTCTGCTCTTCTCACAACTATTATACAATGGAGCATGGTTTCACAACAGCTGGAGTGTCGAAGGTTGCTGACCCCTGTATTTGACAGACAACCCATTGATTTCAGTGAACACCATGCAATACCTCGCTTCCCCTGCGGTGGTGCTGTAGCGAAACTGAAGCCAGCTTCTACCATAGATTACATCTGATCGCCGGGATTTTTAGCAAAAGGACAACCTATTATCGAAATATTGTCAGGGGGGGGGGGTTTAAACTAAAAGTGGACTAAAAGGGGGTTCTGGATGGAAAAAGCAGAGACTATAAGGAACCTATTTCGTTCTCCGCATTGCTCTCTATGCACTCGTTTTAATGAATGCTGCCTGTCGTCTATTATTAGCAGAATTACCCAAGCACTCCTTAAATTTGCCGCAGATTCACACCAGTTCATCAAACACACTTCTATCCCAATCAATAAATTTGTGAACAAATAGCACCGGCTAAAAAAGAAAATCCTTCAGAAGCTCGATAATGTTCCAGCGAGCCAGTTCCGTTAATGACTTCATCGCCTTTCATTTGCTGCATAAATGAGCTTCAGCGCTGAGCTGAGACGGAGTGAAGCCGGCTATGTCACTCATTACCTCTCCTCCTCCTCCGCCAGCATCCCTCGAAACTAAATTAATGATGTGATAAAGTGAATGACAAATCTACATCTGCTGAGAGGGGCCGGGACTTTGGTATTTTGAATAATTTATTTCCAATCGGTCATCGTGCCAACATTTATAACATATTGTATTACGGACTGGCAGAGGCAGAGAGCTTCGTGCTGGATGTGAATTATTAATCGGGTGCTGGACTATGAGACCCGACCTCAAATCGTAACCAACCGGCGGGATAAGTGCATCTTGTATTGAAAAAAAAAAAACATGAAAAACAGGAGAATTGAACAATATATTCAGGTCCCAGGCCGGGGGGAGGTTATCAGCAGCAAACAGAAAATCTTTCTAAACAGGCAGCGATAAGCCCTGGGCTATTTACTATTCAGTAGCTTCAAAAAACGGGGTGACAACTCCTGTTGTATTCCCCTCCGCTTTGCGTCAAACATATAGTCAACTATGGGGCTGCAGCTATCGATTATTATAGTAATCAAGTATTCAACGATTAATCGAGTACTCTAATAAGAAAAAGCTCATTAAAAGAACATTTTCTATAAAAACTCATCAGCTCCCCTGCCATCAGTCCCCTCCAGTGCAATCAGTTCCCCCTCCCTTCTGCCATCAGTTCCCCCTGCAGTGCAATTAGTTCCTCCCCCAGTGCCACCAGTTCCCCTTCCAATGCCATTAGTTCCCCCTCCAATGCCATCAGTTCCCCCTCCAATGCAATTAGTTCCTCCAACAGTGCCATCAGATCCTCCCAGTGCCATCAGTTTCCCCCTCCAATGCAATTAGTTCCTCCAACAGTGCCATCAGCTCCCCCAGTGCCATCAGTTCCCCCTCCAATGCCACCAGTTACTCCCTCAATGCCACCAACTCCCCCTAGTGCCACCAGCTTCCACATGTCATCAGTTGCTCCCCCCTCCCAGTGCCATCAGTTCCCCCTCAATGCCACCAGCTTCCCCTAGTGCCACCAGCATACCATGTCATCAGTTGCTCCCCCTCCGAGTGCCATCAGCTCCCCCTCCAATGCAATTAGTTCCTCCCCCTATGCCATCAGCTCGCCCCCAGTACCATCAGCTCCCCCAGTGCAATGAACTCCCCCAGTGCCACCAGCTGCCCCCACTGCCATCAGTTCCCCCACTCCACCTTCTAGCCATCAGTGGCCAGACACAGCGCCAGTGCACTAAAATACTTACCTTTTCTGTAGGGGTACTGCCGACACTCCAGTGATCTACCATCCTCTTCTTCACGCTCTGCACTTGGACCTGATGTAGTGCATGTGTACGTCAGGATCCAGTGCAGCGCTGTGCGGGCAGGTGGGTGACCACGGAGGGTGAGTAATAGCAAGCTCTTCAAACACACTCCATGGTCGCATGGCACAAATGAATCATCGGTGCAAAAAATTTGCATCAAGGATTTTTTGTGTCAAATTAATCTGTTAATTCGAGTAATCGTTTCAGCCCTAGTCAACTACTTTCCATATCTGGATCAACTTGCAGGATAACAGGCTGATTTGGATGGACAGATGTCTTTTTTCAGCCTTATAGACTATGTTACTATGTTATATGTTCTACTAGGGGTAAGGACCCCTGTTATATGTGAGCATGCAGACCCAGATCGTCTTATTACATGTACCACCATTCAGTGGAAAAGTCCCATGTAATACTACATTTCCCCAGTAGTGGCCGCTGCAGTGAGCATGAGCAGTCAACAGCAATTTCCTACGGCAAAGCGAATTTTGCGTCATGTAAACAGATTGGTTGCTATGGACACACTGCATGGCAACCCATTTAAAGGTTGTGATTGTTAGTATGTGTATCCATAGCAACCACACTGTTTGAAATGAACCTGGCACTGAGCTGAGACCAGGGACAAGGAAAGCAGCATGGCAGAAGCCTTGTCTGGACATTCCACCACTTATTCTGCCTTAGTAATCAGATTTCTTAAAGCAGGGATGCTCAACCTGCAGCCCTCCAGCTGTTGTAAAACTACAACTCCCACCATGCCCTGCTGTAGGCTGTCCAGACATGCTGGGAGTTGTAGTTTTGCCACAGCTGGAGGGCCGCAGGTTGGGCATCCCTGTCTTAAAGCAACCCTCAGGCCCTTCCTTACCGATGTGTAATTGCATGTGCGGCAATTACACCTGATAATCATTTTTTTTTCCTCAATGGAGGCTTAGTTACTTGTATTTTATGATCATCTATCCGTGCTCTGGCTTCCTGGTGAGCCTGTGGTGAGGGCTTGTGTTTCTACACAGCAGCCAATCTGAGCAGACAGAGCAAAAAGGGGGAGGGACAAAGTGGAAGCCTGAACCAATGATGAGTGAGGGGGTGTGTCGCAGACTACCTCAGCTTCCCTGTAGGCACTGTGGCTAAGCTGTAGTCACCGATCACAGCTTTGGCCTCACAGAGCTCAGCTAAAAAAGCAGCCGAGGAGCAGGTTCTGATAAAAATAAGTAGCAGGTAATCATCCCTATATCATTCTTGAGCTCCTGGCTGGGCAGTCGCTTTAAGTGGAGAATCCTTTTAAGATCACGGGCAGAATTATTTCAATTTATTTGAAATACTTTACATTTCCAGATGAGAGATTTTACCATGCTACCTCTTAATGGAAGCGGGATACAAATCAATGGGATTACAGTTTACATTGCGCCAAGTGGATGTTACATTTCCTCAAGCAAAGCTGGTCATATTACACAAGAGATCAGCCCATTAGTAGATGTGACCAGGACAGGGCGGGAAGACGCTTATGGCAAATCTGAGGGTCTAATATACAGACGCTCTCCGTGGTCCTGAAAGACCTAGCCCTGCTGTCCTCCTCTGAAACTGGAGATCAGATGTAACAAACTCACCAACATTATAAATGGTTGAATGCGTGGAGCATATATCAGATTCAGATGTAGCAGTGCTGATTTTGTCAGTGAACCCACGTGGGCTCTGTCATTTTCCAATGAAAATATTGTAAGGGTAGAAAATAAATCCTGCAATACAGGGTCCATTCACACTTCTGCATAATGGGTCCGCATCTGTTCCGCAAATTTTCAGAACGGATGCAGACCCATTCATTTTCAATGGGGCCGCAAAAGATGCGGACGGCTCACAGTGTGCCGTCGGCATCCGCACTTCCGGTCCACGGCCCTGCAAAAACATAGAACATGTCCTATTCTTGTCTGGAGCCACGAACAAGAATATGCATTTCTATAGTGCCGGCACATGGCCGGTGTTCGTGTTTTGCAGATCCGCAAAACACATGCGGATGTGTGAATGGACCCTTATGTAAACAGACTGGACTCCAGACTGATACATTGTTGCAAACTAATAAATATATTGCATTTAGCCAACAGAACATTGTCTAGACTGGATACAACTGTATCCACATCTTAGCTGAGATCAGGACTAGCTATGCACAAGATTACTGCCTCTTGATGTAAACAAGAGAGCTCTCATTCACTGACAGCAAGCAAACATCTTAAAATGTTGAGGAATTGATACACGAAGTATTGTCAATCTTTACAATTATACAATAAATCTGAAAACCAGCTTGAACTCAAAGAGTTATCAAAATGCCCAGGCAAAGCGGGTCAAATCAGCTCTGCTACATCTGAAATGTTAGGTTAAATGCACACGTTCAGGATATATGTGCGGACACTGAAATCTGCAGGTGTTCACAGGGTAATCCGTGCGGTCAATCTGCATCAATTGGTGCGGATTTGGTGCAGATTTTACTCTCCCCATTGAAGTGAATGGAGAAAATCCGGACGGGAAAAATAAAATAATTTGACAGGCTGCAGATTTTAAAATCCGCACCATAGGTCAAAATCCGCACGGAAAAAATCTGCATCGTGTGCATGAGAATTTCAAATTCTCATAGAGTACAATGTACATGACCTACGGTGCGGATTTTCCGCAGCAATCCTGATCGTGTGCATGAGCCCTAAGGGTAAATGCACACGATCAGGATTTATCTGCGGACAATCCGCACTGAAATCTGCAGGTGTTCGCAGGGAAATTCGTGCGGTCAATCCGCACCATTTGCGCACAGATTTGCACACAGATTTACGTGCGGATTTGCATGCAGATTTTTTGTTCCTACAGTCTGTATACAAAATCCGGTCAGGAAAAATAAAATAAATTGACATGCTGCAGATTCTAAAAACCGCACCGCAGGTCAAAACCCGCGCTGAAAAAATCTGTATCGTGTGCATTGAGAATTTCAAATTCTCATAGAATACAATGTACATGACCAATGGTGCGGATTTTCCAATCCGCGCATAATTATGATCGTGTGCATCAGCCCTTACACTCTTTAAAGGCTCAAGTCATTTGAACAAACTGCTGATATGTCATAGTAAGGGCCTCTTCACATCTCGTTTTTGCTGTGCGTCAAGCGGATACGTTTAGACATACAATAAAAAAAAGTACACAAACATATAAAATTTCTATATTATCTATCCTGTTTTTAATGTATACTTTTGACGGATCTGCATACGTTTCAATACGTTTGTGTCTGTTTTTAACAAAAAAACATACGTTTTTGTAAAACCTTTCTTTTTTAAATAAAGATGTGAAATCTATCAAGTACATCTATAAAAACATGGATGGAAACATATCGTCTTACATTTCAATCTGTCTCCCATTCGCTGTAATGTAAAAAAAAGTTATATGTTTCTATACGTTTTTTTGCCGGACAGAAAAGCGAGGTGGGTTACATACCGATACCTAAACAGTGACAAAAGTAGAAGGAGTCAAAAGTATGCACTTTTGAGCTATATTTGCCCAATTATAGTCTATAGATGTATCAAACCATACTTTTCTATACGTTTTTTTTTTTCTGTTTAGAAACGTATCTGCTTGACGTACAGCACAAAGGAGATGTGAATAGCCCCTGATGTCATGAATTTTGATGGGTGGGGACGTCTAGGTGCTGATAGATATTCTATAAATATGATCCCATCTGAGGAGATACAATAAAATAAACCTAAAAGATCACAAAGGACATAGCTGCAATGCTGTCTGTTGCCTGTAGGTGGCGCTGTTGACCAGGCTGAGGTCAGTGACAGGCTTTGTGTAGTGGGAGCTGCAGGTACACTGCTGGGCACAGCTTGTTGTTTCCTCTCATGGACCAAGGCCTTAGTGCCAGCCATGCCTGCAGCTGGCAGTGTGTGAGCTTTTATAACCCGGGCATCTCCGGCAGTGTGGGCTCTCAGCTTTGCCTTACATGCCCTGGCAGTGATTGTGCTGCTGATCCTGCCCCCCTCCTCCCCTGTGATTCAGCAATGTGGATATATAAATAATTGATGCAATGTTTTTAGTGGACACAGCACAAAGTGTGTGATTAGGTGTAGTCATGTCATCCCCCGCAGGTACTGCTGCTGCACGCTGCTGAGCGTGACCCCTCGCTGACTGAAATCATCAGACGCTGCCCGACCCAAGTATAGTATAGTGGATGGTCGTGAGGGGTAGATGGGCAATTTCATATAGGTAAAAATATACAGCAGATCAATAGTATATCAGATATGAGGTAGAAAGAGATAGATAGATAGATAGATAGATAGATAGATAGATAGATAGATAGATAGATATGAAATAGATAGATAGATTGATATTAGATAGATAGATAGATATGAAATGGATAGATGATAGATAGATAGATAGATAGATAGATAGATAGATAGATAGATAGACATGAAATAGATAGATAGATATGAAATGGATAGATGATAGATAAATAGATAGATAGATAGATAGATAGATAGATAGATATGAAATAGATAGATAGATAGATAGATAGATAGATAGATAGATAGATAGATAGTCTGTATATATTGTCTGTATGTATACCCTTTTTAATATGTACAGCGCTATGGAATGAATGGCACTTTAATAATAAAAAATAATAGATAGATAGATAGATAGATAGATAGATAGATAGATAATAGATAATAGATAGATAGATAGATACATAGATACATAGATAGATACATAGATAGATAGATAGATCGATCCAGAGATAGATAGATGGAATGTCCCCATTGACTTGCATTGTGGGTCATGATGGATCCATTTTGCTCTGCATCCCAGGACGAAAGAAGTGCACAGAGCACTATTTTAAAAAAATATATGTATACAGAATATACAGAATATGAATAAAGTGCACTACAGGCGAATGGCTGGAAATAACAACGTATAGTCAGTCATTATGTCCGCACCAGCGGGGACCCCTGGTGCAGCGCTCTACAGGCTGTGTGAACTCCGCTCTTTGGTCTCTGCCACCTCACTCCCTTCCCTATCTATATAGTAGCTAACAGGCTAATGACTCCTGCAGATAGCTCTGGTTGTAAATGGAGCCACGTCAAGTCATTTCCATCAATGGAACTCTGCTACACAAATAGATGTCCGGATATTGCCCTAATAATACAGAGAAATTCCTTTAATCTGGCATCTCAAAAAAACAGCACAAGAAGGTTGATCACCGATAACCAATAATCAAAAGCAGAGAAGAACAGTACAAGACAGACAGAGATAGATAGATAGATAGATAGATAGATAGATAGATAGATAGATAGATAGATAGATATAGATATGAGATAGATAGATAGATAGATAGATAGATAGATAGATAGATAGATAGATAGATAGATAGATAGATAGATAGATGATAGATAGATAGATAGATAGATAGATAGATAGATAGATAGATAGATATAAGATAGATAGATAGATAGATTAATAGTAGATAGATAGATAGATAGATAGATAGATATGAGAGTGAGAAAAATAGACATATATAGATATGTGAGTGATTGATAGAAAGATAGATGAGAGACTGAGAGGAGCTTGCTATGCCATGGAGTCCTATACCCCACCCTGAATGTGTCCCCATCCCTGCACAATTATTTCCCACTTGCTTTGGCAATGCTAATATTTATTAATAAAGTATATTTGAAATTGAAGATAGATAGATAGATAGATAGATAGTAGAGAGACATGAGAATGAGAGAAGAAAGGAATTAAAGAGAAAGAAAGAATGGAAGGAAGGAATAATAATCTGTCTATGGGAAGTGTAGAACATCAGCATCTCCTTGGATCGGATTTGGTCTTGTTTTCCAGAGATAAGCGGCACCAGATGATTTAATACACATCTTTTTCCATTTATCAGCACCAGTATGGGGGTCCTCAGGTCCCATACACCTGTATGGCTGGTTGGTCTGACAGCCTTCTCTCCTGCTCTCCCGTACACATGCATGCTTGGGTAGATTGAGCATGAAATCCAACGAGTACGGGGAGCTCCTGACAAATGATGTCAGGGGAAAGTTGGGAGTCGGGGGGTGTTTGGAGTCAAATATCTGGATGGTTCCTGAGTGTTATCTCACCTATACTGTCCATATAGAATAGATAAGGCCTAGTCTACACCGCTCAGGCTCCATTACAACCCTCATCATTTACTGCGTGCTCCTACAGCTGTACAATATTACTAAAAGTGGGTAAATGGTCCATAAAACCCTGTAATAACCATAATTGGCCTCTTGTATTTAGACTATTGTAGACAGGAAGTGACAGGAAGTGGATGTGTTGCCCATGGCAACCAATCAGATTACTGCTTTCATCCAAATCATCTGATTGGTTGCCGATAGCTGTCTGCTATCTGGATGTCCGATCAATGGCCAGGGCCACCCCGACCTCCACCACTAGCAAAAAAGTCGCCCCACATGTATGATCACTCCCTTTAAAGCGAGTGGGTGTGTTGGGACCCCCTGGTTAACGGAATCGGCTCCTAAGTGCAAAACCCCTTTAAGAAACAGTAATCTATTCCATGATGCGGCTGCACAGAGAGCGCCGGGGTCTGTAACTGTGTGGTTTGGTATCCAATCAATATAATCAATAGGGAAGGCCTCCCTCTCCGCACATCACATTGATTTGCATTGGTAGATAGCGGCTCTCCGTCCACCAATGCAAATCAAATTACCACAACCACCAGAGGTCATCTCCATATCTGCAACCCTTGCCCCAAGAGCTGACAATCTACCCGCCACTTATTCCGATTGCTTTCATACAGTGATAACTTTCCCATGTGTGACTGCTTAGAATAACACTGCCCCCATACGTTCTAGTCCCAGGACTAGCTCCAAGAGCTGACAATCTACGTCTTTAACAGATCCAATCATTCCAGACGAATAAAGCTTGATACATTCTACGTTGCTACGTTCTCACACTTACAGCAAGGATATGACTGGAATACGGTAATGAGGAGGCAGGGGAAGGGTTAATGGACGGGGTTGGGAGCCCACTCTACGCTGAGCGGTGTTTTATCGCAGGGCGTTATTATTATTAGTCTCCTATTAACCCCCAGGAAAGATTAGAGAAGACAAAGTCCACGTCCTGATGACATTATCTGGTGACTTCCTAGTTTATGACCCATACAAAGACTAGTCTGTGTTCTCCCACTACCGGCCCATGATCCACCGCCCAGCAACACACGCCAACATACCGTATATCATATGTAGTCTACATACTATATCACACAGTATATATCGTATGTAGTCTGCATAATATAACATATCGTATATCATATTATTATATAATCCAGTATTTGTAGTCTATATAAAACCGTATCATTAGCTATAAAACGGTATATATAATGTGTAGTCTACATAATATATCACACAATATAAATCATATGTAGTCTGCATAATATAACATACCGTATATCATATGTAGTCTATATAACACAACATACGGTATATATAATGTGTAGTCTACGTAATACAACACACAGTATATATCGTATGTAGTCTGCATAAAATAACATACCGTATATATCATATGTAATCTACGTAATACATCACACGGTATATATCATATGTAGTCTACATAAAATAACATACCGTATATATCATATGTAGTCTATATAACACAACATACGGTATATATAATGTGTAGTCTACATAATACATCACACAGTATATATGTATGTAGTCTGCATAATATAACATATCGTATATATCATATGTAATCTACCTACTACAATACAACACGCGGTATATATATACTATGTAGCCCACTAATACAATCTACCATCTATACATACCATACATAACACAACACATAATGTATATCATATGTAGTCTATATAATATAACACATGGTATATATTCTATGTAGCCCACTAATACACGCTACCATCTATACATACCTGCTGCTGTACATTATATATTTATATACACAACTACATATATACAATCAACTATATATACTGTGTGTATTTCCACATCTAATTAGATCTTTATCCCCAGGGGTACACGTCATGTATCTAGAGGACAGTGTAGATCACAGCCTCGGGGAGGAGATCTGAGGTCATATATTTGGCGATACCTGGCTTAGAAACATTGAGAAATGCTGCCATATATAATATATAATATGTATACTCTATATAATATACAACACAATATATACATTCCATGTATAATCATAAAATACATCTAAAAATATTATATACAAGATTTACTCAATATAATATACAGTACTATTTATACTTTATAATATATATATCATACAGTGTACTTTATATACTTATAATACTAATATATATATATATATGTATGTATATAAGTGTAATATAATAATATAAATATATATACCGGTAATCTGCAATATTTATATATTATAGATTATTTATTTATCTTAACTATTTACCTATATACACAATATAGTATTAAAGTATATACAGAGTACTTATACTATATACATTACAATAGATACAATACATATCCATTATAGTATCGTACACTGCATAAACAACATGAAATATATAATAAGCTATCCGAAGATATAAAATAGTAATTAAACTTAAATTTGGGATACAGTGAAATTACTTAGATGCCCCCCCCCCCCCGTTCTACAGATGTATGTAGGGGGTTTCTCTGTATTGGGGGAGGGCTATGTCCTGGGGGGAGGGGTTCTGGGAATTCCTTTTTGTCTCTTTACTGGAAACAAGACAGATGACTTATGGATCAATGACTTGTGGATGCACCGGTTGTGTGCTACGTGCGACTACTAATAAATGCCTTTTCCATATATCCCAGCAGTCCATGACGATACGAAGGTGAAAGTGTGCTATACTGTAGAACGACTGACCATTTCTGGGGGGCGGCGGAGGCCTCCTATAATGCTGGTTCATACACTGCCCAAAAAATTACTCGTTACACAGATTTAGGCCCAAAATCCTTCACTGACAACCCAATCGTCATGGTGTTAAATACATAAAATATCTGGTACCATAGTTATATATTTTCTCCTGCATATGAAAGAAAACTGAACATTCATAACTGGAAAATTACTTATATTATTAAAATTATTATTGTTTATTATTATTATTTTTTAATTGTATTATATTTTAATTATTATATTACGTATTATATTAATATATTATATTTAAATTGTATTCATTTTAGTACAATGGTTATTCCTCTTCCAGTAACAATTAAAGATATACAATTAGTTCAATTACTATAAATGTAACATCTTAAATTAATTTTTTTTTTAAAAACGAGACTGTCTAAATAAAATTCTACTTACCATATTATCGATATTTCCTAATTATCAATGATAATACTAACAACAGTAATAGAAGTAATAATATAAATCTAATGTTATCTGTGGGGACATCATGAACACGTTTAATAAAAACAAAAAGATATATACGAGATATAATAATGTTACTTCTGGAATCTGCCAAGTTGGGTAAGGTCAAGGCAAAAATCATTTATTTCATTGATTTAAACCAAAATAATCAGAAAAAAAAACTTATCTAAAATAGGGTATAGTCAATATCAATAGTTTAATTTGCTAAAAGAAAAGGATCTACTGAAGAGAAAAAATAAAAACATACAAAAATAAAATAAGCTAAATTCAAAATATTCTCAATATTTAAAAAATATTGAGAATCATGAATTAAATTGAAACAAACTGAAAAAAAAGCTAAAAATAATTAAAGTCAGGTGTGGAGGTTCCTATAGGCCTCCTGTATAATTATTATATGACTATAACAGGGCGCAATTTAAAAAAATAATCAATATTATATATAAATCATCATAAATGACACAATAATGACATATGATGGAAATAATTTGATTAATATTATTTTTATTTATTTATTTTTTACACGATTTTTGATATTTTTTTCTTTTTAATTTAAAGAAGGTATTCACTCTTGAAAACTTAGCTTCCCCCCAACTTTTTTTTTTTTTTTTTTTTTGCTTGCCCAAGTTTCAGGGGTGGGCCTGAGGGTCTGCCAGGAGGAGACTCATCCAAAATCAATATCCGCCGAGTTGGGTCGGATCGAATCTTCTTAAGTGCACTGGGATAATCATGGGAATGTATTGAGAAAGGAACATGAAAACAAACAGGGCCCATCGCTATATAACAACAGACAACAAGCCCGCTCCATGCCGAATAAATATTAACACCTCGTTCCGCAAGCCACGGAAAAATCAATCGCAGCGCGCCCGTGGCGGCCCAGCGGCCACGTAGAAGAAGCCGCCTACTGTAGATAGGTCTATGCGTTTTCTTTAATTTTTTTTCCGGCAAGGATCTTCTCGGTGATAAAGGAGCAGAACAAAGGAAATTTATCACCACAGCTCAATGCAAAGGGCAATTCTAGCTCCTTCACTTTGAATAGAAGCTTGGGGGGGGGGAAGGGGGGTGTATAGGACAAGAGCGTCTGATCTACAAGACCCCAGACTCCAAGATTTTTGCCTGTTTAACCCAAAGCAGATGACCCCTGTTGCTTCCTCTACAGAGCTGAGATTTCTATCAATAATTCATGGAAATGGCTTGTGTTCACCCTCTGGCTCTTCATTCGCACAATACCCTAAATCCAATGATACAGCCGTACAATGGCCTGACAAGCAGCACCGAGCACAGTGATCACAGCAAACGGTTAAGCAGTGCAGTGGGTATAGAGACGGTATCATAAGGCGCACTGGAGGATAAATGTACCGCTCCACTCTGACTATTGGACGCGAGAACATTGTGCACATATTTTGACCAAAAAGTGAGTCTTCTAGACGATTTCTAGGAATCTGTGTGCAGAGGACACATGAATATACAGGAGAATGGAAAAGCTTACAACTAACAAACGTATATCTATATACAGGGGATATTCCAGACATTGGGGATACCTCCCTCACTCGCCCCTAGGTACTGGGGGACTTTCATATACTGGGAAAATTCAAAATGCAGGCGCTTTTCTATATACTGGAGATACTGCCACATACTGTATTCTACAAGCCTACTAGGGACGCCTCATATGTATTTGTGATACCTCTATATAAAGTGCAGGGGATAGGTCTGTCTACATAACAGACATCCAGGAAATAGGACTATGTTCATACATACTGCCATATAGTGGAGACATGCACAGTACAGGGGTACCTTCTTGTGCTAGGTATATCTCATAGTATTACCAGGAAAACTGGGGATTTCCTTTTAGTTCTCAGGCAGCACATATATAAGCTTCTCTGTGCTGCCTGAGGACTCCAGGAAAGCAAAATTACAGGTAAAACACATTGTCTCCATTTACTAGTAATACCAGTATGAATTGAGGATACTTATATTTTCTACAGATTACTTTACATACTAGAGCTAATACACCTACTAGTAATGCCTCTATTACTGGAGGATACTTCTATTTGCCAGTAATGCCCCCATGTACTGGTGTACTAGTAATACTTCTATGTGCTGGGGATACTTACATCTGCGAGTAAGTCCTTTAAGTACTAGATTTGATTGCACTTACTAATAATAAATACCTCCATGAACGAGGGTTTCTTCCTGATACATTTATCAGTAATTCCTACTAATACTGGCTATACTAATATGTAATGGGGTTCATTTCATACATTGAGGATACTTCTACTTGCAAATTACACCTCCATATATTGTGGATACTTGTGTACTAGTAATATCTCATGAACTGTGGATATTTACTACTAAGTATCGAGGACCCTTCCATGTATTAAGTTTAATTCCATACCTTTATGATACTAAAACTTACTAATACTGCCTCTATATGCCCGGGATACTTAATTTACTGGGTACACACTGGTTTTCTAGCAGTATCTCCATGTACTGAGGACATTACTACTTACTAGTAATATCTCCATGCACTGGGGATATGTCTGTGTACTGGGCCTACTCCCATTTGCTAGTAATATTTCCATGTACAGGGCATACTTCTATTTACCAGTAAGATCTCCATGCACTGCAGATACTTCCATGAATTGGGGACACTTCCATTTACCAGTCATATCTGCATGCACTGTGGATACTTCCATGAATTGGGGATACTTCCATCTACTAGTAATATCTGCATGCACTGCAGATACTTCTATGAATTGGGGATACTTCCATTTACTAGTAATACCTCCACGCACTGCGGATACTTCCATACCCAGTGGATACTTCCATTTCATAGTAATATCTGCATGCACTGCAGATACTTCTATGAATTAGGGATACTTCCATCTACTAGTAATACCTCCACGCACTGCGGATATTTCCATGAATTGGGGATACTTCCATTTACTAGTAATACCTGCACGCACTGCGGATATTTCCATGAATTGGGGATACTTCCATTTACTAGTAATACCTCCACGCACTGCAGATATTTCCATGAATTGGGGATACTTCCATTTACTAGTAATACCTCCACGCACTGCGGATATTTCCATGAATTGGGGATACTTCCATTTACTAGTAATACCTCCACGCACTGCGGATATTTCCATGAATTGGGGATACTTCCATTTACTAGTAATATCTGCATGCACTGCAGATACTTCTATGAATTGGGGATACTTCCATCTACTAGTAATACCTCCACGCACTGAGGATACTTCCATGCCCAGTGGATACTTCCATGAATTGCAGACGCCTTTGCATACTGGGGATACTTCTATAAACAGGGGCTTTATTAGCAGTCGTTTTATTTTCAGCTACAATTTGCAGCCAAGGATTGATATGGGTGGCAGATAACAAGCCCCTATAGTGAGGTGGCTCCCTACGTGACCTGCATGCAGCCAGGGCTCTTCTCCTTGTCTAGCAGAGGCCTCGTTTTTTTACAGGCTTGTAATTAAGTGGAAAAGGACAAACACCGGGAGTTTAATTGTCAAGTGCAGAAGTAGAGGATGCCAGGCGGCAGTACATTACAGAGAAGAGGAGGCAGCGAGCCCTGCATGTTATAGCCTTGTATAAAGGTCATGATTACAGGCCGGACTGTGACATACAGGCTGCATCTATGAATTACTGGATCTGTAGTGTCTGGAGCCAACGGCGGCTAAAAATATCCCATTGATCCGGTGTATTTTTATTCAATCAATAACCAATGATTATCATTATACAGAAGGCAGACAGCTCCGAGGGCTTGGAGGAATGCACGAGGACGTGGTGGAGAGAGTTTATATGGATACTATGCTGCAGTCTTATTTATGAGGTTGTGACATTGCCTATGGATGTGCATTGTTCTGTAGCCCCCGTGCATTGTTCTATACTGCCCTTTTGTTCCCCATGGAAGCCGTACAGGCTGAACAACCACACGCTATCATTCCTCCCTATCGTTTACCCTGTGGAGGCACAATTTGAGAAAGTCTAGGTAATATATGCAGATTAGCAGGTCCATAACCATGCATGTTTACAGCAGGAGCAGAAATATTTCGACTTGCAGCACAATTTTTGTAAAATATCACCTCTTATAACAGCACGATTCATAATAAACTGCTTCGTTTGGTTTAGATATTTTCATTTTTTTGCCACAACAGTCCAGAAGCAACCCCCAGGAACAATAGGCGGGTGCAGTTCACCCACAGATCACTAGAGGGCGCAGGTAAACTCACATGAACAATGTTAAGGGGGGAGTCTAAAATCAATGGAAAGCCTTGAGATTATTTTTTGCTTTTTCCAGGTGTCTTCAACACTCTAGCAACAGTGAAACAAGCAAATCACACGATTATAAAGATACCATGTTAAACCATTGCTCTTTCATCTCTGTATATTATAAACCTGCAAAAATTGGGAGACCAAAAACCGCTTTCCTTACTGTCACTGGGTGGCTTAGGTCGCCTGTTGTTCTCTCCGTTAAATACGCTACAGCACGTCCTGCAAGCATCATATAGCATATACAACCAACCATGACTAGATCCCTCTTCCTAGATCAAGTGATGTAAGGAAACAATTTGCCTACTTGCCGATGGGCTCCCAGTTGCATTTTATGGAAAGCCACCCTTGCCACAAGAAGCCAGGGTGCAGACTTGGACTCTTGCTGTGGCACAGAGCATGCACTGGGCACGGTGTGGCGGTAAGGGTAGGGGCACTGCATCTTTACAACTCACCTGCAAGCCTGAGAGCTGACATCCTCTGGAACTCAGGCTCCTGCAGCCATTTCCACATTCTTCTAAAAGTCTCCCTCCCAGATTTCAGTTTACTCCAAGGTTTAGGGTTCCTTAGCAGGTCTGATAGGGTACCCTGCGACCGACACAGAACCCTCTGGGCAAAGATAGCCTGCGGGATGCTGTACCTTTTCAGCTCCGCAGTGATTCTTTGGGCCACTTCTTTGGTATTAATTTCTTCTAACTGTCCAGAGTTACTGAGTTGGGATCCAGAGGAGGAGGGTGGCCTGTCACGGCTGGAAGTCAACACGGGCCCGTGAGATTGAGCATGGCCGGTGTGGTGCATCCCATTGATGTGGGACATCATGGCAGAAGGTGGAGTGCCCAGACCCCTGGAGAGGTGCTGCTCCCCTCTCGCCAGCATGGCAGTGTGGGCATCAAAGTTTGGACTGAGCATCTTCTCATGGCCAGGCGGTCCATAGTTATGGAGGCTCTGCTGAGTATTGTGAATGGAACCCAAACCATTCCCCAAGGGGGTACCTGTCAAGGGGGATAAGCTTTGCCCCATGCCGGTCATGTCCTTGTAAGGGCTGTACAGGTTGTTCATGGCGGGGATCCCTCTGTCATCCCTCATGAGGGTGAAGCTACCACTGACATTGCCGGACAGCCTCTGGTGGTGGTGGTGGTGGTGATGGTGGGGATGGTGATGAGGGTGATGGAATTTGTCGGACACCGTGGAGATGGGGGGCAGAGGCTGGAGCGGAGTCAAGGTGGTGTAGGTGCTGCTCATGCTCATCCCAGGGGGTGAAGAGTCACAGGGCATACTCATGGCATGGTGCAGAGGGATGGACAGTTCTGAGCGGTAGTCCCCAGCCCCATCCAGAATGGAAGCCATGCTGGAGACCATTGCTGACCTGGAGGATGGAATGGTGAGGTCCTGGTGGATCCTGCGGTGGTGGTGAGGGCTGTGGCTGCTCATCAGATCCTGCTCATGGCTGTTTCCACCATGCAAACTACCAATACTGTCCATTGTCATCTCTGGGTTCATGGTGCAAGCATCCAAATCTTTGGTTAGGCATCTAAAGGCGTTATATGCGGTCTTCATTCAGTCCATGGGTGGGTGCGGGTCAGTTTTAAGGCCTCTGGGTTTCTTAGAGGGTGAGTGGATGTCAGGGTGAGTGGGTGTCAGAGTGCAGTGCTGAGTGCAGGTTGGGGGCAGGGGGTAGAGTGTGAGTGTGTGTGCGCTGCTCAGCGAGCTCTATCAGACGGGCCAGTGCTGCTCCTGGCCATGTCCTAGCCCTCTCCTCCTCTTACGTCTTCTGTTTAGGCAGCCGGAGCTGTCCAGAATGGGTTTGCTGAAAGCGCAACCTACCCCGATCGAGGACGACCCGTGGCGCCTTGACTGACAGGCCTCTCGTCCAATCGGCGATCCCGTTGAAGCTCTCAGGGCCAAACCGTGCAGGGAGGGGCGGGGTCTCCCGTTTCAAGGCTGGTTGAGAGGTCTCTTCACATTGCTCCAGTCTAAGGGAAGAAGCCAGGGAGGACTGCTTAAAGAGGCAGCGTCCCTTTTATTTTTTAAATGGAAGGCAAGTGATTTAAAGTGCACTTATCTGCGGTGCTCAGGTCACAGCTAAGCCATGGGGTCCTTAGTGCACTCTTTGCACAAGTGATATTTGGGGGCCGGTGGAGTCATGTATGATAAATGGTATTGATTTTGGGATCACTGTATGGAAATATTTAAAGGGCATGAATGGAAAATGTAATAATGTGCACATATCACAGCCATACAGTCACAATGCAATGCATTTCATCTTGCCATGTTATAACGTATGGTTCGACCAGGAAGTCATACCCTTGTGTGTATAGGTGCTGTATTGTATTATGTGCTGCATTATATTATGACCTCTATTATATGATGTGCTCTGTTATAATTACAATTCCAGTGTCCACCTTCTCTGCACCCATTGTGGACTGTGGACCACAGATTCCAGTGAGTCTATATACAGGATATCTGCAGCAGACAATATGGTAGAAAATGACCTCATTCACATGGTAAAGCTCTCAGTATGG
The DNA here is from genome assembly GCA_900303285.1 of Rhinella marina. NCBI lineage: Eukaryota > Metazoa > Chordata > Amphibia > Anura > Bufonidae > Rhinella > Rhinella marina. The sequence goes on along the minus strand of ONZH01006430.1, from coordinate 21,402 downwards.
AGCACAACACAGGAGCAATTGGGTGCATTGAGCAGGAGAAAGGGGGGACAATAGGACCTGCTCTGCAGCTCAGGCTGGGCAGTGACAGGGGCTTCACGAGCAGGTTGGTGTCCCCCATTCTGGAGATTTGGGCTGGCTGAGGTTGCGCAGATGTTGCCTTTGTTTAAAGGCACAGTAATTAAGCAAAGGGTGGACAGAAGTTTGAAAAGCGTGACCTATTTTCTTTTGATCAGCTGTCAAAGGAAGAGCAGGGGGTCTCCTGAAGACAGCCCCCTCCCACCACTTCCAGCTGTTCTAGAAAACTTGGGCAAGGAAATAAGGAAACGGCAAAATCTCCAAACCCCTGTCAGCCCATACAATCCATTGTGAGCAAATGTGGAGGGACACTGCTAGTGTGTGTGCAAATACCAAGAGCCGCACAACAGAATCCGCATCTAATGTGCACTGTGTGTAGACCCCCAGGTGTAATGTAACCAGCAACATCCTATACTGTGTGCAATAATTATGGACACGTGCATTATCTATCTATCTATCTATCTATCTTTCTATCTAATATCTATGTATAATCTATATATCTATCTCCTATGTATCTACTATCTATCTATCTATCTATCTATCTAATATCTATCTCTCTCCTATGTATCTACTATCTATCTATCTATCTATCTATCTATCTATCTATCTATCTATCTATCTATCTATCTATCTATCGATATATCTCATATCTATGTATATTCTATCTATCTCATATTCATCTATCTACTATCATCTATATATTATCTATCTATCTTATATCTATCTATCGCCTATGTATCTATCTATTATCTATCTACAATCTATCATCTATGTATTATCTATCCATGTATCTCATTTCTTTCTTTCTTTCTTTCTTTCTTTCTTTCTTTCTTTCTTTCTTTCTTTCTTTCTTTCTTTCTTTCTTTCTTTCTTTCTTTCTTTCTTTCTTTTTCTTTCTTCATATAGCCATCTATCCATGCATTAATCTACCTATCTTACAATGTTATCTATCTTCTATCTATCTATCTATCTATCTATCTATCTATCTATCTATCTATCTATCGCGCTATCTATCTCTGTCCATCTATTATAAATCTATATATGTGTCTAAATATTTACCTGTCTCTCATATATCTATCTATCCAAGCGTCCATCTACCTCTCTATTTTATGTATCTATCTGTTTCTCTGTCCATCCATTTCATATCTATGTATCTTATCCTCATATACGTAGAAAAACATATATAAAATGCTGAATGCAGCCATGTACAATATTATGTGTATACCATAACGTAGCTATGAGCTATGCCAATAAATTATATGTTCTGTTATAGAAAATTGTGAAAAGTTGTGAAACAAAAGGTTCTGGTGCAGCAATAAATCAAGGC